>WOGP01005783.1:0-12874 GCA_015342065.1 Leptinotarsa undecemlineata | reverse complement strand
GAGTACCTGAAATGTTTTGAAATATTTCAGTTATAAGAAAAATACTCATTGATTTTAGTATCATGATCGTTACCATCGAGTTTTTATGCATGTAACACTACTGACTACTGAAAGAAAGTGGTGGAATATGTAGTAGAAAATTCTATAATCCAAGTTTGATAATCCATCTCTATTTGTGATATAATAATTATATTTGTTTTCACTCCAAGAGTTTGAGAAATGGGACAGAGATAGTTCCGGAAATGTTTTGGAAAATTCTGCAGTTCTATACTGAGACCATAAAGAACCTACTATTGCTCTTCTGAACAAATCGTCAGTGAGTTACTGAGGATTTAGAGTGAGTTACAAGGGATGTATTCTGGAGTATCAAATGTATCAAAAAATCAAAACAATGAAAATCCTCACATTACTAAAACACCTTACTCCGTGCTAGAAATCACCCGTTCCACGTTTATCTCTTGCTCACACACATAAGAAGACTACGCCTAATTAACAGAAAACACTTTATCAACGCTTTATAGTCTTGTTTCTGCCCAAAAAGTACTTCCAACACGAAGTATATAAACTAAAAATGGACTAATAACTTAGAATAAATTATCATAATTTATGAAAAATTATTGATCACATTTTTTCAAAAATAACCCTTGAAATATATCCGTTTAAATTAGAGAAATTCCACCCATATTAAGCGAATGTGTGTTTATCTGTATAAATAGGTTACTTTCATGTCTCGCTTTATCAGTGTTCAGGATTCGATTGAGATGTTGGATTGCTTTAAAAATTAAACTTTGATTACTAATTCCAAACTGTCAATAGGTTCCATGTGTCATGTATTAAATCAACCACAGCAATAATTGAAATTCATCCCTAGTCACATTCAACGTGTTTGATTTACATGGACACTGGCCTGGTGTAAGTTAAATATTTACAAGTTTGCACAAACACGTGTGTATATAGTTATGCAATGATTAAGATTGTGTCGAATTCCCGATTGGAAACGATGAATTTATTCATGAATCAATAGTATACATGAAGTAATTTGCATGCCACGAGGAACTTAGTAGCAATAATTAATTTATTTCTTTCGATAATTAATCATGTATCCAAATAGCAATTTAGTGAATGGAAATTCTTGATTTCTTTATTCTATTTCATAATTATGCTGAAATTATTGTCCACGATAACACTCATAAAATACTATTTATAATAAATAAGTCAGAAAACAATAAAATGACTTTCAATGCATAAAAAAACAATGAATTGATGGATGTAGCCGTTAATACGTGGTAGGAGATCATAATGCACTTTTAATTGTAACTAACGTTACTTGTATACGTTTGAGAATGTCCATATAGGACGAAACTGCAGTAACGTTAGTTACAATTAAAAGTAGTGAGAATCTTTGAAATTTTCATTTCTCTTTGCATATAAAAACGTTCCATGAATGCTGGTCATACTGTATATGTATACCTGATTCTTATCTTTGAAAAAAAATGGTTACTATTTAATAATTTTTTCTTGAATCATAAAATATAAAGATTCTATGGAAAATATGATTATGAACAACAGCCGTTTCATTCATTAACATTGGATATTTTTTTTCATGGATAATTAGTGAGTTATGTTTTTTGATTTCCTGCTTTTTTATTTTCTTTAATAAATTGTGGGAAACTTCCAACGAAAAGAAGAAACCAATCAAGTTCAAAAAACCAATTAACGAAGATATGCAGATCATATATATTGTAGAAGTCACTTTCAGATACAAACTGGAAGAAAAAGCACTCCTAAAACAACTACTTTCACTCGAGCATTAAATTATTCGAAAATCTATTTTCCACTTCAGTTTGCACTTCAAATATTTGTTATGAAATTAGATCATTACATATCTTTCATGGAAACGCTAAACAATATGATACATGGTAGAGTTTGAATATAAAACATCACTTACCTGAAACACTATCATTTTCCTTATGTCCCTATTACTACCTTTCTGGATGATATTACAAGATTAAGGTACTGATTTAAACGACAGCCATTTTGGTTTAAACAGGTTGGAGCCTGGTTCCCTTACCCTTTCGGCTGGTGTTTGTCAGAAGGACAAACGGGTCAAAACTGATTATGTGATGGCCGCATGAATGTCCTCAGACATCAGTACCGCCCTTCACGTGGACCTCTACCTGGCTGGGGTGTTAAGGGGAAGATATTGTTCACCTTATACCGGAGGACATGAAGGCCTCACTCGACAGAGTGTCTGGGCCTTCTATATCGGGAGGGTTCTCCTATTATATATCAGAAGACCGAGGTACTTTACCCGCGCTTGCCATTCGATCTCCCTGCCTGAGATCCCCACTTTTCTGGCCGGAGAAAACATCGTTCCTCCCATGGTTATCGCCCGAGTATTTTCCGTGTTCACTCGGATCTTCCATTCGAGGAAACAGCGATCGAGGTAGTCCAATGCCTGTTGCATGTAGACGCGACGCCGAGCTCCCGACTCATGGAAGAGATGAGAGGAGAGCAGTGCTCATCGGCGTACAGAGATATCTTCACACACTCAGATCTCGAAAGGTCGCTGGTGTAAAGGAAGTACAGCGTGGGAGGGAACACGGTCCCTGTAGCACTCCAGCGGAGATTTCTTCGTTGTCAGACAGAGAGCCCTCTACTCTAACCTGAAATGTTCTGTCTTTCAGGGAAGACCTAATCCACCGGATCAGACCCGATGCAGGTCGAACGCGATTAGTTTATGCAGAAGGCCTTCGTGCCATACACGGTCGAAGGCCTTCGAGATGTCTAATGAAACGTCATGGACTTTTTTGTTTTGATTTAGTTTCGCGATGGTGTTTTCGACCAGTCTCAGAGCCTGTAACTCAGTGATTTCTCCTGAAGCCGAACTGTTTGTCTGGCAGAACATTTCAGTCCTCGACAATTCTTTGCAGAACAACTCTTTCAGCCAGCTTAGCCGCCGATGAGAGCAGACTAGTTGTGCTATAGTTCTGTGAGAACAGCTGTTTCTGTTCAACGCCTGTTCAACTTGGTTGGCCATCCTGCTTGAGCAATTTCGTCTCCTGGGAAAAGGGTTCGCTGATAGGAGCCTTCTCAGGCAATTTCTCTACCGTATCAAGGTTTTGATACTAGGGGGAAACTTATAATAGCTCTTTAGCGGACACTCCTCCTTGGTGGTGGCCGCTCGAAACGCATCATTCACAGAATGCTCGAAACGCTCAACTGCCGCGTCGAGTTCGTCGGGAGAGCGAAGTGACTGAGGAGGGGCACGCATCTCTCCGTCGAAGATTTCATACAATAATCAGGAGAAGGAAGATCATCGCCCAATATTAGGATTACTGGATTATACTGATTTATTTCATGACATAACGGCTTTATGTCACGAAAAAGACAAATCTAGTCATGCTACGATGACAGTACTTCCATACGTTTATTTCATTCAATTCCAGCCATTAAAATCCTGTTTTAAATGAAAGGGGTGAAGTTTTAGGGCGAATTAGTTTTTGTAAAAAACTGCCCCTTTCAATTCAAACAAGATTTCTATGGCTCATAATAAATATAATACGCATATGAATATATTTACGTACTGTCATCGTGACATGAGTAGATTTAACGTTTGAAGGTAATTGACAATGTTTCATGATGAATTACATTAGTTTGGACTTCCATTGTCTAATATTATATAAAATGATTTGAAATCCCTGAAAAAACTAATAAAAAAAAGAAGTAAAATGAATTGCTGAAAACAACAAAAATATTAAGCAAAAACAAATAAAATTAGGTACAATTAAAAAATATATATAAATACAAATTATGTGATTCTAAGCCAAGTTAGTTCACGATGTTTTGATTGTTAATATCCACAATTGTCTTCGGATGGTGACTGGACTAATTCCTACAAGAGATCACTATTTATGTTTCATTCAAGTACTGTCACTTATCTCCGCTTCCCTTTTTCCGCCTCACCGGTTCAGAGGGAGATGATAGTTTGTCGGAAATTGACCTTTTTTGCTTGATTATGGGTTTCCATGTTGCGTATCTCTACGCTAGCTTGGCTGAATACATTGTTGAACAACAAGTATGCGGCTTCTTCGAATTTCCTCCTGAACCAATGTCCCTCCATGTGTATAATCTCAGTTTGGGAACACTCGATCTTATGTTGATGGATCCAAACATTCTCTGTTATTCCTGATTTGCTGGTTTCCTCTCGCTGTATGTCTTTCTTGTGGTCGGCAATGCGAACTTTCAATGGCCGATCTAATGAAATCAATGAGTAGATTTGTCTCTTCCGTGACATGAATACCTAATGTTATGAATGAAATGAAGCTTTCATTTCATTGAAATATTATCCCAAAAGGTACTAATAATGTAATAGAGTGTCTTATTCAGAAACTTCGAAATTTGCCATTGATGATATGTTTTCCATGTAAGTGAAAATTTAATTTATAACTATTTCATATATTATATTATTATAGTTCCTGTGAATGATGTAATTATAAAATTACTTGCTTTGAGAGGGATTTTTCTTCCAATTTGTAACTTCTATGTATGATCTAAACATTTTTGAGAGGATTTCATTTTGAACTCAGTTGCTTCTTTTTTCCCTTTGGAAGATTTCCACAATTTTTTGTGTAAAGACGGAGAAGTAGAAAACCAGAAAGTTTTTTTTCTCAAAAACTCAAATCTCCTATAAAATGTATCCCTTTCAAATTAAATTATCTTCTCCATATTTCACCATCAAACTTGCTAGACACACTTCATAAGAAAATATTTAAATTAATGTTCTTCAAACCTTTTACTTACCCTAGTGTACAATAATTATTCCGTGGTGCAAATATATAAAGTATTAAAAAATTGTAGGTAGTATCATCGCATATCTCTACAAAATTAGACAAACACTATCAAAAATTGATTATAACTGAGACACAAGAACAAAATTTAACGAATATATCCAAATAAATGAAATCAAAAAATTACTGAGCCGGAGATGTTTCACGTATATATCACTCAAAATTTTCAATTTTCTACCAGAGATATACAAAATATACATTCACTCCATAAATTCTTACCGTCACCTCAAAAACCGTTTCAAAACCTTTCTATTAAACACATATTTTGAAGTAATAAATAGTCTTTTTTGATGTATTACAAGGAAATTGTTGATTACCTGATATATCAGATGCAACAAATTTTTGAATGTATATGTAACGGCAATGATTCAAAAACTTGGGGTATGTCACCCATATTTGGAATAACGCAATCTAGAAACATGGAGAGTCACGAGCTATTGCGCTTAATATTTAAAAGGCCTTTGACCATGTGTGACATGAGGGTTTGCTGGCGAAACTTCGATGGTATGGCTTGTCGGATCATTGTTCTGTATGACTTTTCAGATCCCTGAAAGAACGTTCCCTGCAAGTTTTCGTTGATGGATATCTTTCGAATGCTTTCACCATCAACGCTGGTGTTCCCCAGGGATCCATAATGTCCAACTCTTTTTTATTGTATATCAACGACTTATTGGAAAAATCCAAGAATTTAATATACTGCTTTACTGACGACATCACACTTGTCTCGTCAATACATTTGGATTCCAAGACATCGGCTGCGGATACACATCATCACCAGCAGCAGGAGGTTGATTATCTCAATGGAGATCTAGAAATGCCACAAAAACCCAGGCATCGGTTTTCTCCAAAAAGATAAATGATTCCGAACCGGATATAATAATGCCTGGTCAGACAAGGGCGCTTTCTGCTTCGATACGTTTGTTAGCGGTTAAAATGAACATCAATATGTCTTGGCACAATCACTTCATTGGAATTGCAAAGGCTGCTTCTCAAAAGTTCGGAACACTGTTCCGAACCAGAAAACTGTACACATCCCAGCAACTTTTGATGCTTTATAAAGCTCAGTAAGACCATATTTCGAGTATTGTTCTGCTGGATTCCACACAGGAAAGAATCTTCCGCCTGATTGGAGACGCGAACATCACTTGCAACCTTTATAGTCTGAAACATCAAAGAAAGGTTGGAGATTCGCCTCTCTTCTATAAATACTTTCACGGGAAGTGTTCAAGTGATTTGGCACATTTGAATCGACCAATAACGAAACATATTAGAAATACGCGACGGACTGTGCCTGCTCATCGTTTTGAGGTTCAACTCAGTACATCATCTCGAACTCCACTGTTAAGAACTCTTTGGAGGACGGAGTTTTCGTGGAATAGACTTCCTGAGAACGTTTTTTAATTGTGTTTATTCTCCAGCGATTCACAGGCATCGCTCTAAGGGTGCCTGAATTTTTTCTCAAAAAGAAAACACCAAAATCTTTAATTTCCATCCCCTTAAATTCAAACAAAAACGTGAAAACTGTCATTATTGCTACTCTTCGTTTTCTTATCAACATATAAAAGTCGCAAAATTATTTCCTATACCTCAAAACTTCCATACAATTTTGTAAATTTCTCACGTCGAAATTCATCCCCTGCATATTCTCAAGATTGATTAAAATTTATGACAAAAAGAAAGCAAATCTGTATTGATTCTGCATACAGAACACAGCCTTGGTATAATCGTTCAATATAGGTAGGTATCCATTAGGCAGAATGATATTAATGAGAATCGGAATGCAAATCGTCTCACTTTGTCAAAGAAATTGTACCGAAATTACTAATATTAAATAATCGCTCCCTTGAATTTATGTTCACTTGAATGTGGTTGTTCAACTTTTCAATTGAAGGAGAATAATTTGGAGTTTTGCCAAAAGCATGTAGGAATTTTTTGGGTACAATCGAAAAAAAAGTAAAATTTTGCTTCTAAATCGAAGCTTGAAGGAGAATTTGCTATATTTCTTGTAATACTAATGCTATATCTCTTGTAATAATTTCTTGTAATACATTGACCCCACACGATCACTAAACTAACCTAAATACATTGACATGGAAAGTCATCAATAAATAAGTTCAAGGGTTACTCATCCTATACAAAATCGGAATCATGGATCAATATATATGAAATGTTCTGAATCATGAGACCTAGAGAAGACATGCTTTATCACATTTTCTTTGAAGGATTCTCAAAAAATATAGAGAGGAAGTGGATCTAAATATAACGTTCAAATGGTTGATGGTTTGAAAAACAAGTCAGTGGATAGAAACAATGACAAAGGATACAAACTGTATCCAAAAGGTCGATAATAACCAAGATTTGCACGAGAAAAACCATTACTATAAATATGATTCTACGAGTAATCAAAATAAACAATAAGATCAGAAAGTACATCAAGACATTGATATGCCTCAGAATGGGGTGGAGTGGCCATTCGAGTTAAAATGACCATCGGCTTGTACTCACGGAATATCTAGCTACGAAGTTCTGGTATATTCAAGATAGACAGGAAAGCAAATAATTTAGTATCTGGAACTGAATTACCTTGGAAATAGTATTGCGTATCCGGGTTCCAATCAGAATATATTAATCATCAGCTGTTGTACTCCAGAATATTTCTCAAGTTCTTGAAACTTTTTAAAGAAACATAGTTGACCAGGTAACAATCGCAAACTTTGGTTACAGTTTTTAACTTACTGGATTATATAATAAGTTATACAATGCCAATTTAATAAATTATTGATCTGTCAGTGTCTACATGAATGCATGTTTTCGCGAGTTATGTTCAATGAATGATTTTAACCTGTTACACTGGAAGGTTCTGAAGATTATTCGATTGGAAGGATGAAATTTATGGAACTCATTTCATTGTTAATAGGAATGAAAGAGAATACTCCTCAGATCCTAGAACCAAATGTCACTTGAGTATTGCATGGATTTTTGAATCATATAATAGGAGGCTTGTGTTCATGAAATCGCCTTATTTTCACATTTCACAATTATATCGGAAATTTAATGAATTTTACCAAATAACAAGCTTTTCATATTCTTAATTATAAGATTAATGGAAATAATTCATCAAAATTCAACACCTTCAAATAACAATCCCACATAATTCATCATAATGCCTGTGAATGAGTTTATTCAGAGAACACGTAATGTTTATTTGTCTTTCAGAAGTTTGAAAGTACATATTGCGTTTCTGCATTGAATTGTTTCCAAAATACGTAAGAAGAGAGGCGTAATTTGAGTTGAATAAACAGCTCAATTCGCCTCCATTCCAGAATTAAATTAAATCTGTTACAACTCTCAATGATTAATTCTCTAATCTAAATTTCTATTCATATCAGCTGGATAAAACGAATATAGTTACGCAGAGAGTAAGGAAAAAATGTTTCAATTCTATTGGATTAACTCAAACAATATATTTTTATTTCAACAAATTTTGGTGAAAAAATACTTTCTGGTACTTAATGATCTATAGCAAACTTAATGATAATCGATTAAAATTATAATTTCTAGAGTTCAAGCGAAAAAAGAAATTGTTTCATGGATTGACATATCATATAAAAAATGGGTTGACGCTATAAGTGACCTTGTATCCTGAAGTCTATTTCATCAATTCATAATTCATTCAACATATTTCTCAGAAAGAAACATTAATTGTGTACTTTAGCAGAATGATAACCTTAATTGCTTAAAAATAATAACACGTCCCATGATAATAATTATAGAATTTTTACGATATATTCCATCAAAGATGCGTTTCGCTGCATGGTAATTTCATAAGTTGTTGTACTATACAAAATGTATTTCATTAAGGAAATTTCGGAAATAAAAAAAAATCAGTGCTCGTCTACACAGCAAGAATAAATAATAAAAACATACGTCAGAAGTATTCAGCTAACCAACTACTGATCCACTATGTTCCTAAACTAATTTTCGGAAGTCTTAGAGAGTTCCAAACCCGTGTCCAATTTATGTACTTTACTGTTAACAAGATTGCAAAAGTTGAATGCACAAAAGTGTGCCTGTGAGAAGAAATCGACGGTTTTTTAATGGCATTTTGAAAGTAAACCTATTTGTGCTTTGGATTTTGTGCTAGTGAAAGATCGTATTCGATTCGCATCAACTGCACGAGGTGGAGATTTTTTGAACGGAAAAATCTGAAAGTTTCGAATTACTTTGATATTGCTAGGTTTTTCATTGCGTCGACTTCAGTTCCTATGAGTTGTTTGCACCTTCTTGAATCTTTCTGCTGTTGATATCGAAAAGTACCTGAAGAATGTTTATGGGAAGGACTTTACGTAAGCAAATGTTGAGCATGAGTAAAAGATTTATTTCTATTCAAGAATCAAATAACTCAGTTTCCAATCATATTCAAATAAGCAATAGTTCACTAAAAAATTTACCCATCTTAAGTTGAATCACACAGGATCTTTTTTCTATTCTGATAATTACTTCAACTGCCGCAGTTGTAATAATAAATAATGTGATATTTTAATACCAACAAATTCTTTCGCAATGTTTTATTGAACTCTTTTTTCAGGAATTCATGATCAATTTCCTGTATAATTATTTCATAATTATTGTCTATGCCTTACTTATAACATTTCTATTGCAAACTTTTCAATATTTCCTAAAATCTTATGAAATATTGTTAGTTCTGTAAGTTAAAATATATTCAACTAACAGTTCATTGTGAAATAATAATAATAATAATAATAATATTTATTGGCAAATATATATTGTTTAATGTTACAAATTGTACGAGTCAATTTCCAAATAAATATAGAATTCCCACAGAAGGATATACCTGTGCGTGGGTTAAAATCATGATTATGATTATGAACAAGCCTAAAGAAATCATTGTAAGCGAAAAACTTCTTGTAAACTGTTCGATGAAAATCTCACCATAGAGTGTTAATTGAATACGTTATGAATCCTCATCAAATATTCTCCAATTCCATCACATAGCAAATATTCAAACATTCGAAACCAAAATTCAACAATAAAGCACTCAATATTCAACACCGAACATTACCATTTTGCCGCCATAGATGAATCTCTTCAGTGAGGCCGAATCACGCATATATTATACTTCGTTCAACTAGAAACTAGACAAACTCCAGTAATAAAAGGCGGCAACACCTCTCCTCACGGATCCCCCATCTATGGGACCAACAGATAACATGAATTTCGAGGCTCCTAAAATGGTCCTTCACAAGTCCTAGCCTGAACATTGACTGGCAAATGGAATTTGCATTTTCTTTTAACTTTATCTGAAAGGCAGATAGTCGAAATCACAACCTGAGAACAAATTATTCGTGCTCAAATACCAATGAATGCTATTCAAATCTGCTATTGGATTCATTCAGGGTGTTAGACAGACCATGAAGGAATTCCTCAACTCAACTGTTTTTAGAGAAAAAAAACCTCAGTACGTAAAGACGATGACTTAGCTGGAATTTTCAAACAAATGTTTTGATTGGAATACAATAGTATTTTTAACAAAAATTTAACTTGAGTAAAACGCATTCAAACTATTGCAACTTTTGAAAGAACAGAAATGTAAGGAAAAAAATTTGACAAAATTTCTGAAAGCCTTGAGATTTTTTCAGACATACTGCAAATAAAATACAATCCTGCTACTTACTTCTGAGAAATGATCAGAAATTACCTTGTGTTTTTTCAATATATTATCTTAATTAAAAGTTTTCGTAAAAATCACGGAAATGAAAAAGCTCATTCGTATTTCCCTTTACTCTGTGAAGTAAACAAGCTTTATTGAATCAATAATGCAAATACTCCTGGCTAACCGGAACTTGTTTTTCCACGATCAAAATCGATATCATGAAAATTTTAATACAATGCACGACAATACGGCACTCTTGTCATATTAATAGGGATTGCGTCGAAGGAAATGTGTCTTTGGTTGACTAACTGATGTGTATGACACAATATAATGAAAAATTAATTCAGTTTACTCACATTGGTGATAGTTTGATATCAATAAAGGAATATTTTGTTGTCAAGTCCATACTCAGAGGTTGACTTTCGTTATCTTCATTTGTGTAAATGGGTAATCTCAAGAGTTGAATCTTTGTATCTGGAAACCGAGTGAAATAAATTAAATGATTCAAAAACTTTCGATTTTACTGTATTGATTGTTCCACAGTAGTATGTGCATGCATATTATTGCTACTAACATAATACTGCAAATATTCAATCAAACTGTAACTGTTATTTTTTTATTTTTTATAGATTAGACTTTCATATCGAATACGCTGATTTTCCAGTATCACTTGAACTTTTCTTTAACAGGAGATTATTTATACTCTGGTTTGCTACACATTCTCATATTTACTCGCCATGTCTCAGTGTCACTCCTTAACTACAGTTACATCTTTGCATTTAGAAAACCCGAATTCTGTATATTATATATTGGGTAACTTAGTGGACTGTTTTAATAGGTCTTTGAAAATTATCAAGTAGTTCGTTCTGTTCAGTGGTGCTAATGAATGAGAATTAACTAACAATAATAATGATATCAAAAAGAGAGAATTTAACGTGTCTGTGATTTCCTTACCTTGATTTTGGTCACAACGGCACTTGAGGAATCGGTGAATAGAGAGAGAGAGAGAGATAAGAAACTGCACTTTTCCAGTACAACTGCAGTTTTCTCGAGCACTTTCGGTTCTTTCTCCGGAATCGAACTTTTTTGTCTATATGTTCTTCCTCTCGCGGCAGACAGAAAACTACAGTCTTCTCGCGATAAGAATATAAACAAAAAAAATGAAAACAAAAACTCTACTCAATCAGACAAACACACCATACAGGGAGGTGGTGACGATACATCACCCATATTTGGAATAACGCAATCGAGAATCACGGAGAGTCAAGAGATGTTGCAGCATGAGGGGTTGCTGGCCAAACTTCGATGCTATGGATTGTCGGATCATTTTTGTGTATGGCTCTCCAGCTCTTCACGGATCCATATTGTCTTCAACCCTCTTTTTATTGTATATCAATGATCTATTGGAAAAAAACAAGAATCCAATATACCTACTGCTTTGCTGACGACAGCACCCGTGTCATTTCCTTCAAATTCCAGGACATTGGCTGCGGATGCACATCTTTACCGGCAGCAGGAGGTTGAATATCTAGATGAGGATCTAGAAGTAATTTCGAATTGGAGTGAAAGTAACCAGGTTCAATTCAATGCCACGACAACCCAGGCATCGGTATTCTTCAAAAATATGAATGTCAGAACGGACAATTCACCTTTCTGTTTCGATAAGTTTGTTGAGGGTTTAAATGGATAGGTAGGTAAGGTAATTTTTATTTCCTGGTTGATATAAAATTTGTTGTATGACATGAATAATCATTGAATTTCAATCATCTTGAATGAGTAATTTTCATCTAGACATTAAAATGCCTGTATTGTGTTATATTATTCATTCAGATGAGAGTTCTGTACATACATTCCATAGAATTAAATACTGTGGCATAAATTTAATAATATTATGACAATTTCAAGAGGAAACAGAAAGAAAAAAAATAAAAAAGAAAAAAATTTAAAGAAAAGTATACGTGACTAGAGTATATGCTTGTATTAAAAATATGATAATTATTAGGTTATTCAATTTAGAGAACTTTTTTTTAATTTTTTTAGTATATATTGAATTTTTTGGTTTTTTGACAATGAAACGCTTGATATTGTGTTTAATTTTATTAATTATTTCAATTATTTTCAATTCTACTAGGAGTAGGTTTCACAATTTTGGACCATAATAGAACACGAACCTTTGTGTATGCCTCTTCTTATAAAGTGGTATTTTAATGTTCAGTTTCTCGATTGCTCTAGTTTTAAGTGCTGTATGAGTTGAATAGTTGCTGAATTTCAGGAACATCCATACCAAATACAGGTAACTATGTAATGATCTCACGTTAAGTAAAATCGTCTCTTGATATAGATAATCAGT
>WOGP01005781.1:0-12878 GCA_015342065.1 Leptinotarsa undecemlineata | reverse complement strand
ATCAGTTTTGACACATTCGTCCCTCTGACGAATATCAGTTTAAAGGGTAAGGGAGCCACGCTTCAATCCTGGATAAATTTAAGACGAACACCGAGACTTACATTTCTATGTGTGGCTGTTTTGTGCTTCCAGAAAATTTCAAATTAAACCAGTTGGAGGATGTTATTTTCTCATAGCTTCACAAATAGAAACCATGTAGTTTTTTCATGTACAACAAGCTTGATTTAGGTTAGAAATTCAAGCAAAACTCAAATTTCTTATTATTTTGAACAAGGTCGAGATGAATTTTTAAGTGATTGATAAAGGATCTATGGAGGTTATGTTTAAGGAGTTGCATATTCTCGTTTTATAAATTATCACAAAAATTCTTAAAAACTAGGCAAGTCGTCGCGAAACGAAGAGACAGCGGAAGAAACTTTATTGCAACTATTTGGAAAACTACCACTGCCTTTCGTGAATCTTAGTTCCATGAACCAGTTTAACTAGAATCTATCCCTCTTTACCACAAGCAGAAGGCAGCAGTGATTGTGCTTAATAAGTTTTAAATATCGCAGCTTAACCTAAAAACGTTCCCTGTCCCACTCAAAAATGGTTTGGTGTTAACGTTGAATGAATCAATCAAGGTGACTGGTAGTAACAAATTTAAGTATACTGTATTGGTGTATGAAATCTAAAGAACGATTTTTAAATAATTTCATAAATAAAAAATGGTCTTTTAACAACATAATTTTAGGGTCATAACCATAATTATGAGTCCACATATTCCTTAAAGCACAATTCACTACAAAAAATGGTTTTGCAATGAAGTTTTGAAAGTGAATCAGGTTTCACAGTCACCTTGTTTGATTAAAAATCCTTCCAAATCCAGTCACTTCAAATCCTTAGTGATGTTCAGGTAATTTAACGCTTTATAAATAGGCCTTTATCCCTATCAAAGTCCTAATAACCATGAATTAAGGTTTGCTGAATGGAAGTACACGCAAAAATATCGAAGTCAAATGATAATTTGACGAAATAAGTTTTACCTGTGTTTTCCCAACCCGGAAAGTCTAAATTTATGCTAGATAAGACATAAGGAGGTTGTAACTTTTAACGTGGGATTCATGTCACTTCAGAAATTTTGGATAATAGCCTAGGTAGGCTACTATCCAGCAGTTAGAATCATTTGGTTATGTCATCAATTTTTTTCTCCCAAGAAAAAAGTTGGAATACTTCGAACAAAATTTTTATATACAACTGTACAAATTATGTATATACTAATATACAAAGTTGAAAATATACTACATTAACTTTTGATTTACGTCAACTTGATGTAGAGTCAAATTAACAATGCATTATCAATTATATATGCATAACCCTTGGTGATATGGTAATGACATGATTAAAATCCATGTTTAAAAAATCTGTTTAAAATCTGTTTTTTCGTTAATCAGCTGTTGCTCCCATACGAACGACAACTCTCAGAAGTTGAGGAACTTGTGCTGAGCTAAGGACTAACGAGGTCTTACCTTTTAACGTGTGATTTCTAACACGCATGTACTGCGAGAAAAATATTGAAATAGAATACTATCAAATTTTTTTAAATCAAAGTAGTATGTTATCGCAAGTTACTTGTACCATCTTATGGTTTCCTGATCATCTATAGTTTTCTGATCATCTATGGTTTTCTGATCTACTCTTAGATACATACGTTTATCTGTGTTTCTGTAGTATGTGGTCCTGATCTCACACCAACCTTTCAGTAAGTCATGATTATAAAAAAACGTATAATTGAAAATTATGAGCCTAGTATAGTTATTATATATTAGATAGGTAGTAGATATTACCTGACTAACCAAAGTTTCACTCGAAGATAATTAGTGTGGCAACACTGCAAAAACTGCTTTGTATCCTAATTAATATTTTGAATATGATTTTGACATTCCCTGAAACCTGTTATGAGTATGTAGATCTCTCAAAATTCTAATGATGAGAGTGCTAAGGATTAACAACGCCTTACCTTTTAGCGTGCGATTCCTAGAAGTAGGTTTTCTCTTTATGATAGTTTCCTTACTCGAAATTTTTTCAGTTTTCTATTCAGCGAACCGAAACGCACAAGGTTTTTTAATAATCACCGCAAAGCGTAAAATTACCTATTTCAAAAGCACGATGCGAAATTGTACCATAAAAATTAAGATCCAACGGTTTGACTACTTAGGCTCTCGGTGTGCCTAGAGCTGGGCAAAGGTTTCGAAATGCCCAACTTCACAACACCAGCCGGGGTACCTTTAAGCGCCTGAACGGCCTGATCCAGAGAAGCGTTCTTGATAACTTTACCATTGACGCTTACCAGTCTGTCGCCCGGTGTTATTTTTCCGTTTTGCTCTGCCGCTCCTTTCGGGACCAAACTTCTCACTACTATGACACTGGATTGAGCGTCCATGGGATCCTGATAGTCCAGTATGGAGAATCCGAGACCGCGGTCTGTCTTGACAAGTTCCACGTATTCTATTTCCTCTGACCACATGGCAACGTTTGTAACTTCTAACGAGCGAGATTTAGCTTTCTGCAAGCTTGGTTCATCTGTAACTGAAGAAAGCAGAACCGCAGCTGTAAATATTTGAACTGCCGAAGTGGCGCAAAACTGGATAGAAAATATCACTATAATTGGGATAACAACAGATCACAAACGCTTCAACAATTTGTGCATCTGATATAAGTCGACAAAGTGATAAAAATGAAACGATGTGGTTACTGCTTTGTATAATCTAACCTTTTAATGAAGAAATTCACTAAGAAGTTATTTACTTATTTATTCCTTTGACACTTTGGTCATATGTTGAGGTTATTATAGAAATACTCGTTTTTGCAATTTTCTCTCAATAAATATGGCTTGATCTGTTTCGTTTTGGTGATGCACCCTGTGTAGGATTTTCAGACTATATTTCAAGTAGAAAAATGGTAACGTTTAAAAAAAAATGACAGAAAACACATTACCTGTGACAGTACTTGACGTATTCAAACTAGTATCGCTTAGAGCCTTGATCAACTTCTGTTCAGGCTGGGGTAAAAGATTTTTCAAGCTGCCACCCAAAATATTCCTTGCTTCGAAAGCTTCTCTATCCTGCGACGTATTAATTACTCTATTACTCTTGTGCTCTCTAGAACAGACGAGTCTCACAGCGCTTGGAAGTTCTCTGAGAATTTTAACCACCTCGACATGTTTCATTCCCAAAAGCTTCTGACCATTAACCTGAAAAGTAAAAAACATTTGACGTTAAGTCAATATTCGATAAAAAAAGGTACAAGAAAAAAACATCAAGCCTAGTGGAAAATTTACCTCTAGGAGTTCATCGCCAGGACTCAGCTTCCCGTTTTGTCCAACAGGACCTTCCGGCAGTATAGACCGGATATAGTGATGGGGCCGAAGTTCAACTCCCCCCTCCACATCCACAGTGCCCTCTAGACTGATTCCTAAACCTGTTGGAAAAATAAGAATACAAACTCCAACGAATTTAAAAAGAGTGGAATGTCGACTGAAGGTTTTGGGACATATAGTTTAGTGAGTTCTCACCTTTGAGTTTGGTCAAGTTTGCGACAACTATATCAGCACCACTGCCTATGATTCCTTGCCATTTATGTTTGATAACGGTTTCTAAATCATCCTCCGGATTAGCTGCGAAATCATCTTCAATGAAGATTTCTTTCGTTTCGGAGCTATGTGCATAGACTGCGCTATCAGTGCTTCCAGTTGTGGTCCTTTCGTGGTCAACCTGAGGCTGAAAAAAATACACAACTGGTTAATATACTCACAAAAGAATACCAGTTAGTATATTTAAATATGTTTATTATATAGGTATATTATGTACAGGTACTCTACAGAACACTTATCCTTTTCATTCTCAATGACTAATCATCGATTATATTTAATAATAATAATAATAATAGCCTTTATAATAATATTATTACCCAACAATTAAAAACCATTTACAGGGTTAACTAAGTATGTTAAAATAATCAGATCAAGGAAGTACATAATGCTATAAGTGAAGTAGTAGAGATGATCTCAAGGCACAAAGTTAAGCTAGATCATTTGTAAATTAAATAAGCAGCAATGAATTTTTAGTAGTTTGGTTATTTGGCATGATGCGAGTTTTGCTGTGAAGAATGTTGCAAATTATCGCCTGAAAAGAAAAAATCCAGCTGCCGCTTGGGTAACTCGATCAACTGTGACTTGGCTAACGATTGCGTTTCTTGTGCTTCTCGATCATTTTACGTGTCGCATCGTTTCGAGAATAACTCTATCGGCTCCTAAGACCTCTATAGATATAAATATATAAGCACTACCAACAGGCAGATGAGGCGATTCTAGTTGAAAGTGCGGTTCGAAGTTAGCTGATAATGCGATTAACATGTGAGTATTAGGCTGAAATTCAGTTAGAGTATTTGTGTTGTAGTGAACTAAAGTTTACTTCAATTGTAAGGTGTCGTAAATTATTGTCAAACCCACGGGGAAAACGTAACAATAGTGTAAGCAAAAACATGCAAGCAGAAAAAACGCACCTAGGCGTAGTATCAAACTTACTTCAACGATTGATAGTTTTTCAGCAATGTGGGAATGTTGCTGAATCGACAACAGTTACATTGTTTCTCTCAGAAATGAGAGAAACAATGGTCACAGAGTCAATGTTTCAAGAAATTAGAAATATAATCTGGTGGAAAAACTTCAAACTTAAGGGTTTTCTTTGCATTGTATTGGGCAAATGTGAAGCCACTTTGAGTTTTGAAGATTAGAGAAATATTAAAAGAAATGAACTGTTTGCAGAACAGAAGGTTATTCCAGTTGGAGACATATCCAAAATCCATTTCCCAACAACTTCTATGTGAACAGCATTTCACTTACAGTTATAGTTGCTTGTGCGTAAGGTAGTTTTTCTCATCTGAAGTTAATAAAAACATAATCCACTTTTGGAAAAAAAAGGTTTTGGATTTCTATCTTTTCATTTTCATATATTATTTTCTATAAAAATGAAGAATGGAGATGCATCCACATTAACCCCGGTACAGACATTTATTACCTGTAGTAATTTTGTAATCTTTCATTTTATATTAGCTTTTTTATCATGAAATTCAATTTTTATATTGTAATTTTGTTACCTACTTACGATTTTAAAAGAAAATAAAGAAATTGAAAAAAAATATTGACAAATACATTTTTCCACATTTTTTACCTCTGTATTCTCGATGGGTATCCAACTGAGAGTTGTAACTGACGGAGAAACGGGAGTTGATACTAAATTCCTTTCCCTGTCAGCTAGAGCTTCTTGTAGCTGTTCAAATTTCGGTCCGCTCAGGTACCTTTCAAAAGTAATTGTAACCTCGTTGCCGGAGTCTTTCAATTTTTTCACGGCTTCGTAATTCGAACAATTTTCCAATGACTGGCCGTCTACTTCTACAATTCTATCGTTGACGCTGATTTTTCCACATTTGTAGGCCTCGGATTTTTCGTTGAGACTTTTCACAAAAATCCCGCAAAGGGATTCTCGTTCGCATACATAACCTGCCACAGTTATACCTGAAAATATAGTATGAGACATTTGTCAACTGCATCCTTTAAAATATATATTATTATATGTATTCAAATAACAGTTTACTGCGAGATTTTCCAATTACCAGTTTACAAAACAGCAACTATACACTATACAATACTGTATTAAATATGCCTGAATTAACGTATTATCTGAACACTAATAATGGATTCTCGTTAAGTATTTGCCGGTTCCGTCACATTCATTATAATCATATTGATACCAGATGTATTTTGAAGAAATAAAAAAAATTAATAGGCGAAAAATTATTTCATATATTAAAAAAAAACACTTTTTCCACAAACCTGAAATGGAGTAGAAGTTTCGATGATTTTTCTTAGTAAGTGTTACCTCATATCAAAATATTATATTTGTAGCACATGACATTCAACATTTCTTTGAAATCTTCCGTCTATACAAATCATTGGAAAAACAGATTTTCGAAAACTATTCATAAAAGTGGTTCACATGTTGACATTAAAAATTATCGCGCAGTTTGCAATCAATCTAAATTAACCAAATTCTTAGTCTGATAACAAAAAATCTATCATAGATTATAGACGTATAACCATAAATCAGCAACATAGATTCAGTCATGATATATCTGCCAGTAGAAATCTGCTCATTTATCAACACTGCATAATAAATGCGTTTGCAAATAAGACACCAGGTTGATTCTATTTACACATATTTTTCAAAGGCATTCAAATGGTTATCTTGTAATTTGTTGTAGTATAAAATAAACGCTTCTGGTATTCAAGAAAACATTCTGAAATGGATTGAAAATTATCTTGCCAGCAGAGTCCAATATACAAAAAATGGTAACTAAATAAATCAAATCAAAATATGCTTATTACCCAAGACCTGCACACCATATTGACAAAGTCTAGTAAAGTAAAACGTGTATATGGGCCATTAAATGAACAAATACAAACTATAAAATAATGCTTAGAGACAAGAGGAGAGTATATAGACTGAACAATATTAAGCCCAGAACAGATACATGAAGTACATGAATATTGGGTAAATATGAATATATAATGCTATGTAATGAACATTGATAGCCATTTCGTGTTGATTTCAATAACTTGTTTACACAAAGTTACATGCCACTCGATAGAGCCTTGGTAGAATTCGTCCACACTATAATAGAGTCTCCCAACAAGGAATTCTTTCGCTTCCTTTCTGAATTTCTTTTCATTATATATTTGCCTTAAATTGATGGGAAAGTGATGGGAATAACTTCTTGCTATTGACAATAATAGAATTTTGTGTGAGCTAAAGTATGTGTTGGAAGGGAAATGAAGTAAGATTGACGTGTACTATAAGTTGAGGTGGTATTAAATTGATTTTTATTTTTTTCATTTTTATTATTTTCCAAAATAAAAAGACACACTAAGGTCACAGTTTTTTGCTTCACAAATAATGGACGGCATGAATCCCAGTAGCTAGCCTTGCATAAATATCTGATTGATCTTTTTTGTAGTGAGAATACCATATTGTGTACGAAATTGTGCACAATTTCCCCAGAAACAAATTTCATAACGTAAATTGGACTCAATTTGTGCAAAATAAACTGATCTTGTAATAGTAGTGTCTAACTCTCTTGCAACAACTCTCACTGCATGACATCCTGCTGCTAGTTTTTTACACAAGTAGTCAACATGGAAATCGAATTTTAGATTTTCATCAATGAAGAGCCCCAAAAATTAGTTTTTCTCTAAATTTTCAATTTTTACATTTTCCAAGTGTACTTCTCCTATGTTACATCTAAGCATGACCACATTTGTTTTCTCGATAATGTTTGTTTAATGATAAAAGATTGGAATCACACCACTCTTTCACCCTTCTTATATCAATGATGATTTGATCAAGTGAATTCGAGGGGGTTTCGCTATTCCAGAGGATAGTGGTGTCGTCAGCGAAACATGTGAATTTACCACTTATATCAACATGAACTAAGTCATTGACATAAATGAGAAACAACACCGGTCCCAAAATGAAACCTTATGGGACACCACTGCCACTGAACCGTTTCTCTGATGAAATTCCATCTAACAGAACATTCTGCCGCCGATGAGAAAGGTACGTCTCAAACCAAAGTAATGCAGATCCTCTAAATCCGTAAACTTTTAGCTTGCGAAGAAGTAGCATGTGGTCTACACAATCAAAGGCCTTGGTTAGTTCACAAAACGTAGCCGCCGCAGATTCTCTTCATTAAGATTGGTACAGGTTTTGAAGAAGTGAAAATATTGCGTCTTGTGTACCTTTTGAAGACTGAAAGCCAAACTGGAATAAATTTATTATATTATTTTCTCGAGGAAGGATATTACTCGTTTTTTTTACTAGTTTTTCTATAACTGTAGACAAGACGGGTAGCAAATCAATTAGCTGAAATTAGCTGATTTGTCAAAATCGCCTCCTTTCTCAATCGCAGTTCCTTCTGGTGTACCCCAAGGATCCCATTCATGACCATTACTTTTCAACCTATTTTGTAATGTCTTGAACGAATTTCATTTGTTTTCTGATTATCTGAAGACTAACTTGATACTGTATTATTACAGTACAATTAATTTAACTTTGTATGTTGATTATTGCGATTAAATATCATAAATTTACATCTCTTCAAAACAAAAATCCCATAAATAGTCCATATGAAATCAAGCCATTCAACCTCTCCTGAAAATATTCCCTTTTTAATTTAAACAAGATTTTGAATTTAATTTTGAATTACTTTTGACAATTCCACCCAGAACTAAGTTTGAAGATGATGAATAATACCGTAAGTTTCAGACATGCAACCTAGTCAATGTTTCAGTGTTGAAACAATATTTGTCATCACATACCTAGACCGTATTCATCCTTGATGAGTGAAACTGTAAACTTCTCCGTCTCTGGCTCGGAATTGCACCCTACATCGCCAGCAGCTGGTGACACAATCAGCTGCTTGTTCTCTATAGGTGATACACCATTGGAGGTAACGCAACTTTTGTCATTGAAAACAGCAGATTCGCTGACATTCAAGGCATTTATCCTGTTTTCAACTTCCGTTTGCAGGAGTTCATTTTTGACAACTTCTAAATCGTGGGTATATTGATAAAATGTTGTGCTGTAGCCGTTCTGTATTAACTGACGATCGAGTTCCTCGGGATCTGTGAGTATTTTCGTCGGCACAACTGGTGCGGAACGATTGAAAGTGTTGAAGTCTATTGAACTAGGTTCTATTGAGCGCGCTACCACCATTCTCACCTGGAATTTTATTAGCAAGATATAACTAGTCAAACACAAATAGTGTGAATATTTCACAATCAAAATATCTGTAATGAATGGAAATACAGTTTGGCATGCTTCTACTTCTAAAGACACAAAAACAAGCCTTATAGATTCTGTTTTTTTAGAGCTGGTACTTAGCACCTCTGTTAAAATTGTGGGGCCATTTTAAAAGTAACTATGATTAGCAAAAATTCGTACTTTGTGACATTCACAATATTACTTCAAACTTTCCGAAGTAATGACCAAGAAATAATATATTTTATGGAAAGACATAGAAACAAGGTCTGAATGTGATAATTTCATAAATGTTTTAAATTTTTTCGCAGATAACTAAATACTTTTTTCATATACCAATATCTTCACTGTAAAAGAAGGCTTAAATGTGTTAACAAACGTTCAGTAAACCTGGATCGAGGAGGCGATGATTTGATTGCGGGTTTACTGTTCATTATAGTTTTGTGTATAAAATTGAAACTGACAGTGAATTGGAGTGTATTCCTCTCGAAATTAAAGAAAAGACAAAAATTTGTCACTAGATCTTTTGCCACAGACAAGCAAATATAGGTATGAGGCAGCATATGAAAAGTTTTAACAGTGGCGAGGTTCAAATAGTACTAGTCACAATTGATGACGCTTACAATTACTCGTAAACATTTAACAAAATATCAATATTCCTGACTATATGAAACAGCAATCTTTCCTAAAAAAATCAGAAAATTACACGACACAGAAATCTAAAATTCTAAATACCGCACTGAATGAGAGATTTCAAAAGGTAATTCTGAGAAATTGATTGTAAGGAAATAAAACCCAACACTTTTTAGAAATAGGCTTTGACAAATACAAACTTATTTATATTCATCAATTATATGGAAGAACAGTTGTTGACAGGTTTCCTGCCAATATTTGAATTTCACCTTTTGTTATCTGGCATAGAATGTTTTTTTTGTAATCTGTTGTTTGTGTCTTTTTATATGATAACAATAAAGATGTTCATTATTACTATTATTATTTAAAATATCTGATCACATCAAAATAATTCTGCACAGTTATCCTGTAGGAAAAAGTGAATTAAAAGACACCCATTAGATGCAAAAGTAAAAATAAGATATCTCCCTGACAACAACACATTCACTAACACAAAGGTGCAACATACTGATGTGAATTCTTACATATTGACATATTGGTGTAGTTTATAAAAATGGTAACCACCTGCTGTCCTGCCTGTCTCAATACGGTAGCGACTTGTTCCGCAGTGAGGCCTCTCAAATTCACATCACCGATTTGAAGGATGTGGTCTCCGCTCTGCAAGCGGCCATCTTTATCTGCTATTCCGCCTGGAAGGATTGACTTTATAACGACGCCAGTGCTTCGCCCACCAACGATTCCGAAGCCCAGACCAGAACCATCATTGAAAAGATCAATCACTTCGACTTGAGACCATTCTGTGCTCAGTACCATTTTTTCTGATTTTATTCATTTCTCCGTTAGTTGAAATTTGAAAAGGTCTGTATTTCGGAATTCTCAAATATTTCAAATCAATAAAGACATCACAATTTATAGGTTAAGGGTTGATTCGATTCAGCTAATTGTAATTTCATGAGCTACATCACATAAGGGTACTATTTCGGACGTTTCCAGTTATATCAGCCCAACTATAAATAATTCAGAGTAGTTTTCAGCATGACTCCAAGGACCTAAGTATTAAAAATTAACACAGCTGATTGTCAATACCAGTATTGTCAATATGAAAGTTGTCTTTGTCAACTGTCAATTCGGGGGAACCACGGAGTGGTGAGTACTAATTCGAATTTCAAATTCCAAGTAGATATTGACATAAGGGACGACAGTCACAAACATTCAAATATTAAATTTTTATTTCCATCAAAATGATATGGTTATGGTGGCAACTGATGCATATGTCAAATATCATTTCAATGACGATTAAAAGTTGTAATTTAACTGGTTACATAAAAAATATAACACTTTATTTTTAAAAGGGGAAAACATACTGAAAAAACAATTTTGCTTATAAAAATTGTACTATTCTTTCTATTTCTTCATCTCAGAGCAATATTTTATTGCTCCGAGGGATTCGTCAATTTTATCCAGGCGTTGAATGAATGTCCATGCTATTTCTCCAATAACATTCAATTCTATCAACAATTATTGGTTACACTCAACTAGAGCCATTTTCAAATATTAAGCTGGACCACATGAATTTAAATTGTATGTTAACTTGAATCGATAAAAATATAAATATGAACCTTATCCGACTAAAATTCAATCCATCAACCTCTCTAGTTGGTAGAAATATCATGGTTTGGTGGATCAGTTATTGAATATGATTGGCTCAGCAGAAAAATCACAGGAATATAAAAATGAATTGGTGTACAAGCAACTGGTCCGCCACAACTAAGTACGAACAAAGTATATAAAGCTACGAGACTCTTAGGAAAAAAACTGAAACACTACCTTGTTGGTAAGCTTTAGAGGTGAACCAGGTAGTAGTTTAAATCGGATATCGACTATTCGGCGGAACGTTGCTATTTGATGCATCGCAAAAAGCACGCGCGTAGGCGGCGCATTAACGATAGGGTGGACTTGATCTAATTTGAATCTTTCCGTTGATTCATCAAATATTCGCGACTCGTTGAAATACTGTGGCTGAATCAGAAGCGCACTTTTAACTCCGTTAATCAACACCCAAAACACTTAATTGCAACTTACCTAGACCCGAGATTCAAAATAAACTACTCGGTAGTGCTAAAGGAAAAAGAGACAGATCAGCTGTATCTCGTAAAGGTCATTGCACGTTTTGAGATTGCTTTGATGAGATAGCAATTGGAAATAATACTAGCCAGGTTCGGTATGGAGAAAGAAAGGAAATAGCATGTAAGCTTGATTTTTATCTCAAGTGAGTGCGAATTATTGATAGTAATTGTGACCCTTATTCTTGGTGAGCAGCTAATCCTAAATACTACCCATATTTGAAATCTTTCAGCAGCGTGTACAGTAGAAGACTTTTTTCTGAAACTAGCTTTATAGACGAAGACAAGCGAGACCGCTCGCTATTTCTTGATGTACTTCTTCACTATAATTTGCGCTTAATGCTGTATGAGTACTAATTCATTTACTAAGTTGTAGAATTATTGTTGTAGATTGTATTTCTTAAGTAACACTAACCAAATAAAGCTATTAATTTCCTAAACATATTTTTTTCAATCCAGTATTTGGCGCTACTTATCCGGTATTCGAACGGATATCCATTTGATCTCTAGTAAGATCTACTATACCTGAACATAATACTACGACAATTAGTGACATTTTTCACTATAACTATTTATACATACTTATTTGTAGTGTCCGACCGAAACTGGTTTTGACGACCGAAAACGAATTTTGGCAACGGTCTCAGTTTCGGCCGAAACCGAAACTTCCTTACAAGGATTATGTTTAGAGGGAACAATATAAAAAACGTTATTATAATCATTCAGTCTTTTTTTATCTTTAAATCACCACGTTATGCAGTCTTCAACATTTTTAGTTTTTGATAATCAATAAATCGACTTATTTAAGAAAAAATATTGATTGAACCTTGAAAATACTTAAAATAGGTGAAGTGTTTATTTGAGTAGGTGTAGATTCTTTTTTTGAATATTATTAACGGTGTTTCTAAAATATTAAGCAAAAAATTATTTATTCAAGTTGTTACCTAACATCACAATTAGTACTTAATATTTATGTAATAAACAAAATAGTCACGACTTGATTAAACACGTGTACGCGGTAAAATGTCTTCGTCGCTTGTATGAAATTCAACGTACCAAACATGACCGATCACAGCGCGAGAACTCCCGAATGCAATTTCGGTTGAGTTTCAACAAGTTTGCCGCTGAAACCGAAACCCGTTTTTTTTTGCCGAAACTCAACCGAAACCGAACTTTCGGTCGAACACTACATATTTATAATCCCTCAATGGTGTGGTCATTCCATTTGAAACGGAGGTGAAATATCTTGGCATTGTCCTTAATAAAA
>WOGP01005780.1:0-12607 GCA_015342065.1 Leptinotarsa undecemlineata | reverse complement strand
AGTCACCGCATTCGGTAATCTGCAACCGATTTATCTTTTTAGTTAGCAAGGTTATTACAGCGCTAAATCCACGTTCACACAAATATAATTCAATCAGTATGAACACGATTGAGGAAGCTATTGTATATCGAAACATATGTTGTGGTATTGTTAACTGTTCAGTGATATACAAATGTGGTTTTCATACTTTGAATGGAATATAAATTGG
Source organism: Leptinotarsa undecemlineata (assembly GCA_015342065.1). NCBI lineage: Eukaryota > Metazoa > Arthropoda > Insecta > Coleoptera > Chrysomelidae > Leptinotarsa > Leptinotarsa undecemlineata. Next base: position 12,399 of record WOGP01005780.1, on the reverse strand, counting down.
TTTCATTCACTTATTCAAAAAATATCCTATTGTGAGATTTTCACTAAATGATTTTACAAAAACGCAACACATGTTTTGCCATACAACGGCTTTTTCGTGCGTGTCTTTACTAACTAATTTTATTCATTCAGTGAAATTACGAAAATTCATAATGGATAGTTATGTTGGAATGGGATGAAAATCATACGACTGATTGAGTGCTAGCGATTTCGATTTGCCCACACCCCAAAGGGTGTAAGGAAACATTCGGTAATAGTACACATTCTGGGAGAGTTGGCTCTACCTGAATGAAGTTTGCAGGTTTATTGATTTCAGTTTTCATAATGCCGAAAAAAGTTATGAGTTATTTGGATTTTCATCAGCAGGCACTGAAATGCTTTAACATTTTCAATAAATCGTGACGTAAACGAATATTTCTATTGAAACTGTGCTATATCTCTAAGAGAATCAATACTTGTGACGATATATCGCTCTTGTTTTCAATGGCAGAAATTAGTATTTTTGATGATTGAAACGTAAAACATAAACAATTTCAAGTCTTATGAACTAACAAAACGGAACAAATAATGGGGAAAAATTAGTTGAATTTTCATTTGAATGAGTGGTACTCTAGAGCAAACATTCTGACACAATATTCACCTACAATTCACCAATCATTCACCATCAATCACCATCAAAAGCGATGCAATGTATTCTAATTATTTTAATTATGATTTAGGAACATTGAATATCAATCCAAAAATAAATCTTTTTATTGATTATGAACCATTATTCTTGGAAACATTGATTGTCACTTCATATCTATTTATGCCCAAACGGTCGTTAATGACCCAACGCTCTTTTTAATTTCTGTTTGTACCTGTTGCACCTTTGGTTGAGATGAAATATTTAGGTTTTTTTCACTCATCATTCCAATTTTCGTCTAAATTGTGCGATTTTGTTCTGCGGTGAGCCAGTAAGAAGTGATATAGAGGTGAAATCGGTTCATGGAAATTTTGAAAACATGAGTCACAAATTATACCGGTGAGTAAGCAGTATTTTCTTACTCATCCGTTTTAAGTGACGATTGCGAACTTAGATACCTAATTCATTGAAATCAAGTGGAATGATTAAAGATTTACGTTATTCATAACCTGACAATTGAAACATAATTTACATGGGTCGTTATCGACCCCCTTGGGCAAATTTTAGTATGTTTTATACGTTCTTTCAGCAATAAACCGCTCACTACAGCTGAACTATTGGAAGAAATAGAGAAGCTAGATGATGATGCCGAGATACCCAGTGATATTATCGTTACACCTCCTGAAGATAGCGGATTTGATACAGATGCTGATTCCGGTGATGAGGATTAAAACGATCCTGACAGATTGAACCGTCATCAGTTAGACAGGAAAGCAGAATTAAATATAATGAATATCCATGGAACAGCAGATATAGAATTTGATGAACAAGAGGTTAGGGGTGTTGATTTGGCAGCAATAACAAAAATAAAGAAAAAGAAAAAAATCAATCAGAAAAGGCTTTGGACCACCAATACCGACACTGAGAAAGAAACTACAAATATATCTGATAGCATATCATATCTGCCTTCAATTTCTTTGCCCGTACAGTGAGCCTGTATAATATTTTGAGTTATTTATGGATACAAACGTTATGGAGAACATCGTAAGATATAGCGTTTTATTTGCTTCTCAGAAAAATCACCAGTTAGGTGGGCACTGCCGAGATGCATGCATTTTTTGCAACATTTTTCCTCAGTGGTTATATGCCAGTTCCTCGGAGGAGAAGGATTAAAATCTGTTCAAAATATGTTTTTCTGTTAATCAGCTGTCGCCTCCATACGAAAGACAACTCTCAGAAATTGAGAAACTTGTGCGAGTTAAAGACTAACGAGGTCTTACCTTTTAACGTATCATTTCTAACACGGTTGCAGAATCATCCCAGCTTCAATCAGACAAATCATCTCGAGAAAAATATCAGCTCGCGGCGGGAATCGTACATACGGCCTTCCGATCGTGAGTCGGGCGCACTACCACCAAGGCCAATTCCAAGGCTTGTGAAGATGCACATAATATTCTTGCCGCGACTTTAATAAGGCAAAATCGTTTTGAAGAAATATTCAGATGCATTCACGTCGCTGATAATAATAATCTGCTTGCTTTGGGAAAGCTATTTCAACACCAGTTGCAGTAAGATAAAAAGTCATCAAATACGATTTCAACATTCTCATCTTGTAATATCTTTGTTTTATTTTTTGTGTATAATGTTTTGAATTCATGCATTGAGTTTGAGCAGAATTTTCGGGTTATTTTTGTTTTTTTCTTTTGTTTCAATTTATTTTCGTTTGTTACAAACCAACTTATGATTTGAACAGAGTGGTCGGATATTCCTAAGTCAAAGATTTTACAGGATGAGTTTTCGATGTTACTTATTACGTAATCCAGCCCACTGATGGTTAAATGCTCTCCATATCTAGCTATGCTTGTTGGTTCGTTATAGAGTAAATTCAAGTTGAACATTTCAAATAGATCAAAAAGTTGTTTTTTATAGTAGCTATTTCCCATAAAATCTATTTTAAAATCCCCACAGATTATAGAGTTTGCATACTTATCTGATACATAGTTTAAGATGTGATTTAGGTTATCAATGAATAACTGGATATGCGTCATTAGATGAGCTTCGATAGATGATGACAATGCACAATTCTTTGTTCACTTCTATAACAGAACACTCAAAATTAAGTTCTATGAATACTATGACCAGTACTATGACCAAGTACGACAGGTTCTTACAATGTTTGAGGAGCTGAGATTCAACAAATATTGCTGTACCGCCGTGTTCAAGCTGAGACCCGCTATCCTGTTTTTTTTTTATTTTTTCATCAAACATCCAGTGTTCAGTTATATAAATAAAAGATGGTTTATTGTGATTACAGAATAATTCAAGGATGTTTATTTTATTTCATAGACTTTGAATGTTTGTCTGCATTATTTGAAAATTATGTTTTAATTTGTTGGATTCAGGAGGAGGTGTGGTTTCGGAAATTTAAGCATGTTTGATGTGGCTTGGATGCTTGTTGGTGGTCCAGGAAGCGTTGACTCCTTCTAAAGTCAAAACGGCTGAAGTGTATGTTTTCCGGCCAGAAACTTGGTTCATAAACTAGTTGATGTAAGTTGGGGTCTACCCCAATCATAAAAGCATGGTTATTGATCCTAACGGGTAGTGTATTGAGTTTTTTAACATAGATGTTTGTGGAATTGGTGTGTTTCCTTATATAAGTTGTTGTTTTGTTCTGTCACTTCGTCAGGCACTTTCGACACAAAAAACCAGATTTTTTTATTTGCTTTGAGATTTCCTCTAAATTGATCATCACCCTCACCACTTCCTACTTTGTGCTTAGTCATTTTCGGTTTCCTCTGTCTAGTTACCGGTATAAATTCGTCCTCGTGTTCTTGTGCATTATTGTTACTGGGTATTTCAGCTACTTTGTTATGCATCGAATTTTGCTTAATTTCGAGAGCAAAATTCTCGTTTTCTCGATTGATTATTTCTTCGACCTTTTTTCCTGTTTGAATTTTCATAATTTCCGCTGCCAGCTGATTTACTGTAATATTTGGGCCATTCTGTATGTCCTTGTTCTGATGATTCATTTCTATGGTGTTTATTTTGTATAGGAATACCCTTTTTTATGGGAGAACGTTTTTTTTGTGGTTTCCAAATATTAATGTTCCACCTCTCACATATATCTCAAGTATCGAAGAGGATCAGATTCCATTAATGCCTTTGATGTTTATTATTATTCAAATTCAAGCACCGATACTCCCGAGTTGGATAAGGTTGACAGGGGTCATCTACTGAAAAGGGTCAAGTATCTGCAAAAACTTCGAGAGGGCCTTCGTAGTCGATTTAAGGAGGAATATCTGGCAGAATTACTCCATACCGGTCAAAAAAGGGTAACTTCACTCAAAATTGGAGATATTGTACTCATTGGAAGTGACAACAAAAAATGAGTAAACTGGCCATTAGGGAAACTTTTACAACTGTTTCCAGGAAGAGATGGAATAGAAAGAGTGGCACGAGTTAAAACAGAACGAGGGGAACTAATTCGTTCTCTGCAGCGATTGCTTCCATTAGAAATTGAGACAGACACGGCGAAACAATTAGAATTAAAAGTCTAGAGAAGTGGGTACTAACCAGAAACCAGAAAGTCAAGACGGAGAAAACAATAGCATTTACAATGAAAATGTGACACAGCAAGGAGAAGATGAAGAGGGAGAAAATAAATATGAAAGAAGACACCAAGATGCGACGGCTTCATCACAAGTAATAACAAGATCTGGAAGAAGAGTGAAGATACCGAATAAGCGTTTTGGTTTGGAATAATTCTGCTTACTGGCATGATATTTGGTGTGCTCGTGTCCTTTTCCAAATCCTTTTTGTGCCAAATTTATCCGTTCTTCTAACTCAATCTCCATTTATCTCCATTTTCAAAAAACCTAATAATATATTCAAATAATTAGTAGGTACCTTGAAAATTTTCATTATCATCCTTATTCTTATTTCGTTAATCAAAATGACGATATCTTTCCCAAGTTCTTAAAACTTCTGCAGGCAAAGCCGATTCTACAAGAGGGAAAAGCATAGCCGCATATTTTTCGCTGGTAACTCCAAGGGATTCCAAAGCTCTTAAACTTTCAAGTTTATCATACAGATTGGAAGAGACATACCTGTTTTAGCTTGAATTCGTCCCTGGCAAAACGAGTCTTCAACTGGTCAATTGCTTTAATGTAATTCAGCCCAGAAAGGGGGTAAATTTTTACTAAATCTCGGGCAACTGAACCACTTTCCATTGCTTGTAAAAGATACTGAAATTTGTCTTCATTATCTATTTCTGGATCGTTGTGAATATTCTTGAATTGTCCCCAGAACCCAATCCAGTTCTTCACGTTCCCATCGAATTGGTAAATGAAATTTACTTTGAATTTTCTCCGTTATTGAGAAAATGGAATATGGAGGAATTGGGTCTTCGCAATCTCGTTCAATCGGAATTCGAATTTGGATCTATATTTTATCAGCTCGCCTCTGTAATATTCTACCTCATCGTACTCCTCTTCTAATTCAATATCATCGCTGACTTCTAATGACAATTTTTCTTCAACTACTTCATCTGCCTCGAATAATCTGCTTCTCTTAACCTCCAATTGTCTCAGTAGAAACAGTAAATCCTCTTTAGTCGAATCTTTCAGCTTCAAAGCTCCACCAAGCGCTTCGACAGATTTTTTGAAGTCTCAACTGCTGCCTATTTTTCTTTAAACTATCCATCTTTTATGTCCTGTCACGGTCGCCAAATGTTGTAAATAGGATGGATTCTTATTATTTTATTGTTATAAAAATAGGTTTTGACTTTTCTCGCAATGACTTTTTATTAATATTTCAACAACTGAATACAATAGTTACAAAACAAATCAGAAAACAAAATTATTCATATAGGGAGAGAAAAATATTAACATCAAAATAATATCTTGAACAATTCCAACAATTTTCTCACTGGTAGAACCTTTTCCAATCAGGACCAGTCAAAAGTGGCCTTCGTCAACTTCATCACATCCCGAACAAACAATTTTTACGCTGATGGAATTAATCGACTTGTGTCACGTTGGTTATTTAATCGAAATAAAATGTCGATATTACAGTTTAAAGTAGACTCATTAAAACGGAAACAACCTAATTAATTTGAAGAAAGAGCTATTTGATTATTCCAATTTGGCTGTTCAAACTTTATTGTGAGATTTTCACTGGACAGTTTTCAAAACCGCAACACGTTTCACTATACTTTCAATAGTTTTCTCGAGCTTTTTTTATACTGACTAAATTGTGCTTCAATTAATAACAATTTGGATCATATGAACTACCCATACCTAATGACTAATAATTTCATTTCACTTGAATTTGGATAAAAACTAATTAAACATCATAAAAAAAAATTACCAACTCCTTATATGGATATGTAATGAACAATGAAAAAGAATATTCATAATTTGTGCTTTTAATAATAACTATTTGAATCATATTACCTTATACATACTTTTTGTGTAATTGATGACTTGTTTATTTTTTGGAAATTCATGATCACTTTTTCATTCATTTCTACATATTTGATGACTAATAATTTCACATGAGTTTAGGCAAAAACTAATTTAAAATTTCAAACACTGTAAGAGAAAGTTTTTAACAAACATGCAAAAAACAAATTACCAATTTCCACATTATAAGAAAACAGATTCAGAAGAAGTTTAAAATCTCTGTCTGTCTGTTTAAAATCTGTTTTTCCATTAATCAGCTGTCAACCCCATACGAACGACAACTCTCAGAAGCTGAGAAATTTGTGCGAGCTAAGGACTAACGAGGTCTCACCTTTTAACGTGTGATTCCTAACACGGAATGAATCTAATAATTTCTTAGCATTCCGAAAGATTGAGTTTCAAACCTGCCTCTTCCAATATAATACTTCATAGTAGTGGTTGAAGTCATGTCCCTCTGTCAAAGCATGGTTTGCAAATGTAGAATGGGTTTTCTCATTTTCAAGAAACCACTCCTATGTTGTTTAACTCTTTTGGAAAAGGTTATTCCTGTTTGGCCAATATGAAGTTTTGGGCAAGAACGACAAGTCAAATATATACTCCTGATCTATACGACGCTGAAGTTTTCTGTTTACAATTTTCAATATATTTGCTTAAATTATCATTTGTCCAGTGAACCACATACAAGACTGTCCTTTTAAAAAAATGAGCAAGAAAAAGTTATTGTTCACCATAACACGTGTTGCGGTTTTGTAAAATGTCTAGTGTAAACCTTACTTACAACAAAGTGTTACTTGAATACGCTATAGATTTTCGAAAAGTATCCGCCAATTCCATCACACCCCTCCGAGTTGATTTTTATAGGGTAGAAAAAAGTGATCCTATATTACATCTGATGTCACTGATCTTACGATCATAGAAATTTATTTAAATTTAGAAAATGTTTAACACTACTGACGTTTGTCTTGAATTGCAATTTTGAAGGATATTTCTAGGTACATTTATATAAAAAAAACCTAGACACTTATGAAGGTTAGTTCAAAACCTTTATGAGCTATTACCTCTTAAAGTTAACTTCCCGTTAGTGCATAAAGAGGAACATTTTTGACCATAAGTTTTGCGATTACATAAATCAATATATTTCTTTGGTTTTTCCTTATTTATGAATTCATTCCTGGAAATGACCTGGGCCATAAAATTGTAGAATTATTTATATAATGTAAACAAACTTCTTTATACTGTGCTTTATTAGGTTCTTGTACATAATATCAAATTGTGAATACACTCACCTGTTACTCGATGAAAATTATAGAATTTTCACATACATTTTTATTAAGGAAGGTAGGAATACGAAATCCCGTGTTAGGAATCACACGTTAAAAGGTAAGACCTCGCACAAGTTTCTCAAATTCTGAGAGTTGTTGTTCGTATGAGGGCGACAGCTGATTAACGGAAAACAAAAAATGGTTCAAATCTCATATTGAACTGTCAAATCTTATAAATTAGTAAGAGATCTGTCAAAAAGAATATAATAATCTTGACACCATCTGATTATGATAAAAGAATATAACTTCAGAGTTCAATTACTAATTATTTTTACACTAGGGTATGTATCTGATTAATGGCAATTATAAATACCTTAAGAATTATAACTGTTCATTTTGTAGATTTGTGACCGTCATCTTCATTATACTACTAACAACATTCTTAGTGTTGATCATTTAACTTCAGGATTTGTTTAAAACTAAACACCATCAATGAATGTTTATATATTTTCAATCTAATTACTTAATGATTGGCATATGTACCTGTATAATAAATACATAATTTAAAATTATTTTAATATATTTCAATAGGAGGTGGTGCACCAAAAACAAAATTCCAGGAACTGGGAATTATAAGATCCATGGCACTGTTTAGGTCCAAAATGTAAACTAATTTTTCCAAGAACATACAAGCATCTGGTCTATTGTCACCTTCTGAAATATACTTCCCAAGTACAGTGCACCTGAAATCAGTGGACAGAGTCTCGTACAACTTGAAGGCAAACCCTGAACCGTTAGAATTATACTTTCCATTGATGCCACGTACTAACAGAGTTATGTTGTTGCACTGCACTAAATGTTCATCTTCACCAGCACTTATATAGTAAAATTTGTTTTTAGTGACAATATGTTGTTCATAATCGAACATGCTTGACAATATAGTTACATTCTTAATAGAAAGAGTGTGTAGCTTTTCTTTTAAATCCAGAAAAAACCTAGATGCTATTCGATAGTCAATCGTAGAGCGTATTTGAAGAGCAGCAAGTTTCAACTCTTCGTTGGAATATATTTCACATGCAGTGCACAAATCTGAACACTTAGAGTCATAAGGGTTACTTCCAACGGAGGGTACTATCGCAGAATGCCAAATTGTTGCACACTTTTTGAAATTGTAGGTAGTTATCAGTAGATCTACTGTTAACTGAGGGACATTTCCTACAGAGACACTTGGTATAATTAGGGTGTATCCACTTAAATCTGATTTTGTACAAAATCGCAAGAAGGCAGGCATATTTCTACTCCTAGGAAGAAACTGAATATTTATTTTTTTAGAAGAGCAGCTCCTTTTACAAAGTATCAATTTTTGCAGAATTTACAAAGCTTCCATTAGATAATGTTTGAATATATCTAAATATTTTCGTCTTCTGCAGAATTATTCATAAAAAAAATTTTATGTAGACAAAATATTATGACAACTCACGATACCGATGAGGTTAGAAAATTTAAAAGTATATGACAGTTTACCGTAAATTCAATGGCAAGTGTAGCCAACATAAAATATGATATACCTCTTTTTCAAGTAAAAAAGGTGTTCAATGTAATTTAAGATTCTCTACAGTTCTCGCGCAATTGATCGAGTGTAAAATAAAAAGTGAGAAGGGGTACTTTGATTCGCTTTGTGCATGAGTGCATGTGCAATCTTCTGCATCTCTCGGGTGTGTAAAGCTTCCGCGTTTCTGTTGATTTAAGTTTACCATAAAAAAATTTCTGTTGAAATTAAGAAATCCTTTCAACTTGAGAAAATTCAGAATGTCAATCACAAAACATCATGGATTTTGATCTTTGACTACTGGAAGAAAAAAATACTTTTTTAAAAGTTTCAAAAACAGACATTGTTTGGAAGTTATTAGATAGATTTATTTATTAAACATTTTTAGAAATAATTGGAAGTAGTAGGTGAGAAATGGAAAATTTTATTTTAGTGTAAAAGATGATGCTCTATTGTGGAATATTTTCTATTCATAATTGGCGCTGTTTGATTCATGAATGAACTGAAGATTTCCATTTCTTTGTTGAAATTATGCTTCTTTACAGAAACATTGTCCAACATGTCGTCATCAGCAGTGGCGAAGTCAATTATTGAATTCCATAGGAGAAATATGTTATTTAGGGTTAACCAAACATTCCGTACTTTCAGTTCACTGAAACTTATGTATTCTGAATATGGAGATCCACTTAAGGTTGTGAATAAAGAAAGTGAAGAAATCTCAAAACCAAAGAATGATCAAGTGCTGGTGAAAATGTTAGCTGCACCTGTAAATCCAGCTGATATTAATACCATCCAAGGAAAATACCCCTCAAAACCATCATTACCAGCTGTTCCTGGTAACGAAGGAGTTGCAGAAGTAGTAGAAGTTGGGTCGAATGTAACCGAGTTGAAAGTAGGTGATCGTGTTGTCCCCACAACTAATAATCTGGGAACTTGGCGAACACATTTAATTCTGTCACAAGATTGCTTTCTGAAAGTACCGAAAGAACTTGGTTTAGTGGAAGCAGCTACGCTAACTGTCAACCCTTGTACTGCCTACAGAATGTTGAAAGATTTCACTAACTTGAGACCTGGAGATACAGTTATTCAAAATGGGGCTAATTCAGCTTGTGGACAAAATGTTATTCAAATTTGTCACTCTTGGGGTGTAAGGTCTGTGAATATAGTGAGAAATAGGCCAAACTTGCAAGAACTTAGAGACTTTTTGACAAAATTAGGAGCTACATATGTGCTTACAGAGGAAGAACTCAGAACTACAGATATATTCAAATCAAACAAAATTGAAAAACCCAAATTAGGGTTGAATTGTGTTGGAGGGCAGAGTGCCTTAGAACTACTTCGTCACTTAGATAGGAGTAGTCCTCTGGTTACATATGGGGGCATGTCTAGGGAACCTGTTTCAGTACCTACTTCTGCTTTAATTTTCAAAGACATTCAGATTCGAGGCTTCTGGATGACACACTGGACTAAAACAAATGCCAATAGTCTTGAGAGAATAAAAATGTTTGAAGAATTAATAGCACTGATGACTAATAATGAATTGCGAGGCCCATCTCACAAAATGGTCAGCTTTGATGACTACAGGGAAGCATTAATGAATACCATGACTGTCAAAGGAATGATTGGGAAAAAATTCATTCTAGACTTCACTGAGTGATTTCAAAACTTTTTTCTCTCAAAGTAACCTACTTACCGTATATTTGTGATATACATTATAAATGTATTAGTGTATTACACCTAATTACATTATAATGTAATTAGGTGTAGTTCATATGCTCAAACAGTTTAAAATATAATTCACAATTACATATGACTTTTCAATAGAAAGGGGTATATTATATGTACATATAATGTAAATTGAATGTATATTTTTAAATTATTGAAAAAATCCTGATTTGAAGGAAGTTTCACTTCAATAGGGTTCAATAGTTTTGTCCTTAAAAAAACGCTGACCCATGATTTAACCAATGATGTTAATTCTGAATAACAATTTTAGCAAGCGTTATGATGAGTTATATTTTCGTTATTGCTCTCAACTTCTATTTTATTCCTATTAAAACTATGTACACCTCGTTTTTGACCAATTAACATCTAATAATCAAGATTGGAGTTATAATCGGATATCTGTGTGCATAAAATGGCCCTTTGAAGACTATATTACTGATCAAGAAATTAGACAAAGAATTGCACAAGCATGTAAAAAGTTGACCTTGCGTAGACCTGTAGAATAACAACTCATTGTGTTTATTTCTCAGAGATGTGGATGGTTATAGACCCAAACAACCAATGAGAATTAGGAAAAATCTTAAAATCCTTGTTGATGTCTTATTTCTGTTACTTAATGTATTCAGTAACTGGCAATAACAGTTTATCGAAACGCAAACAGATGTTTTATCGTTTCATAGCAACTTCCCAAATAACCCGCGAGAACCTAAAAGAGGCCTAAAGGGGTTAAGTCGGATGATCTTGCAGGCCACCTGACAGAACCATGTGTTCCAATCCTCAATTCAAATATCAACTATGGGACATCATTTCAAAAATGTAATAGTATACGGTTGTTTAATTTAAAAATGATGTCATTTAAAAAAACCGGAAGTTGGAAAAATCTCCTGTTACGGCAAAAAATGCTTCTTTGTGAGCCTTTTCAATATTTGGAATGTCTTAAAACTAGTTTGAGACCATATGTCTGTCATGCTATATTGCTGTATAGAGAAATGAAAAATCTTTTAAACGGGGTATCATACACTACCTCTTTTCATTTCATTAGTTTAAAACGCCTTGTCAACTTGTTTTGTATGTTACATCAGTTGTCAGTATTTTAATTTAAGTTTAGTTCGTTAACTTCAAGTCTGACAAATGGTTAGACCAACGGTAATGCATAAAATAATAGTTTTACAAATTATTGGTTTCGGAGATAAAACCCGAACACAACAGAAAGTAGCTAGCCATATTTCAAGGAACAATGAGCAAAATAGATCAGAGTACCGCCCATATTTCAGGGAACAATAAGCAAAATAGAGCAGTTTCGCGAGCTTGGTCGTGTGGGGCAGATAAAAAAAGCAGCTTCCAATGCAATGAATGATGAACTCAAATTGAATGTGATGCTTGAGTTCGAGGAAAACCTACATGCATCGAGTAGACGGGCATCCACTACATTCATACGGTCATACTACGATATATAGTAAACATATTGAAAGAAAATATAATGCATCCCTATAAGATGATACCTACTCAGGAGCTCATGGAATACGATTTTAATAGAACTTATTTTTGTAAGCAAGTGATGGATATATTGTATAACAATATCATCCAATTAGAAGACATTGTTTTCTGGTGAGTGTACTTTGTCTCTTAAGGTTAATTGCACACACACACACCGATTTTATACCGGTCGTCCAAATTCCAATAGTGAACCACATGTGGCAACGGGACCTAGCACACATGCTCACCGGTGATCGAGGTCCCGTACCCACATGTGGTTCACTATTGGAATTTGGACGAC
>WOGP01005779.1:0-12879 GCA_015342065.1 Leptinotarsa undecemlineata | reverse complement strand
AGTATGGCCAGGAATCCAGACCAGAGACAATCTGTTAAGTCTTCCTATCGAGGAGAATCGTTTTTTGGCAATTTGCTACCAATTTAGACGTTGCTCGGTAGGATCCAAGAGCTTCCAATGCCGCATGACTGTCCGAGAATATTTTTATTGACGTATGTGTGAGGTCGGATTTATCCAATCTCTTTATGCAATTCAATAGCATAAATTTCTGCTTGAAATACAGTTGCATAAGTTCCTATGCAGGTTGCTGCACCAGAACCGGAAGGTATTTTTGATCCATCTATGAACCAACAACCATCTGCTCTCAATTTTTCCTTTTTCTGGAGGATCCAGTCCTCTCTACTCGAGAATAGTACTTTATAAGGCAGTTCGTAGTTGACAGTTTGAGGCATATAGTCAGAGAACATTTCCAGAATGCTGTGACTTCCAGTGTCAACCAACAGTCTGTTGCACTCTGTAGCTCTGCAGATGTAGCTTCAACATGATGGCCTTTTTCAGTTGTCAAAGTTCGGAAATCCCAATTGAAAGACCCATGTATAATGAATACGCTCTTGTGTGCAAAAACATATATCAAACTTCATTGTAACTAGCATATTCATCTTCAGATGGTATAGTCCATTTGTGTAATTGAATATTAGCTGATAGACATTCGAATAACCACGGAAATAAATCCGTTTTTGAACCAATATCGACTAGCGTTCACCTTCTTTGTCTGTTCCCCAAATCATATTTCACAAAGCAAATACTCGGGGAGAATATCTTCCAGTTCCTGTTTGCTGAAATCTTTAATATACGACTTCGCACTGCCGCCACATCGTATGACCTAAACGACAGATTTATGGTCGACATCAAGCTGTAAATATGAATGTGCTCGCTTTAAATCAATGTTTTATGTGAAATACATGGAAAATGCATTCTATATAAGCTCCACTCGAAATATCTGTTGATTTATTGTTGGGAACCCTTATCAGATTTAATTTCGATGGAATTGAAAATATCCCAACAGAAGGAAATTAAAGAGGGAATGCGTTGTATATTTCATTATGTTTGATATATTCGACGGAAAATTCAGGTGAATTTTCCGTATTCCCGCGAGAATGTGATTGGATGAAATGGAAAAATGAGTTCCCTGCAAACGATCTAGTTTTACTGTTCGGGGTTTCACATTCGAATCGAGATCGGTTTACAAACCGACTCTTGGGAGTGTTTATTACCGTTCCGACATCGAATTTGTGTCAATCGAATTCGGAAATGAATTAACCGCCTCGCCTTTAGTATAGTTTTTCATTTATGTGGTTGAGAGTACGTTATAGAGAGTTCTATAACTATGGATTTGTTACTTCGGATTTTCGAAACATCTTTCAACTTGATCACCTGTTCTTTCAGTTTCTTGTTCAGTTCTTCGAAGTTGATTTCAACTTTTTGATTATTTCTTTCTGAAATCTTCATTAGTTCTCTTTGAATTCTAGAGCAATCTCTATTCCATATCTTGTAGTTTTTTCCTTTATTCATCAAGTTGCTTCAACTGTTTCAGTAACTGTTCTTTTATTTTTCTGTTCTACTTTTTCCATACTTCATTTTTGTTATTTCGTACCTTTTATTTTTTTTTGTTTATCTTTGGCATTTTTCGTGCGATCAAATAATTATTCAATTTAATTAACATACAACGCGATTTGTAGAGATTCAGTGCTAGCTGTCCACTGTCTAAAATGATTTGAAATCCGTGAAAGAATCTGTAGAAAATTAAAAGAGATTATACGAAAAATAACAATTATATTGAGCAAGGAAACTGAAATTACAATGAAATAAAATACAAGCAATAACCAAGAAAACAATTGAACTATTAACACGAGATGAAAATTAAAAAATTATCAACGATAAATGAAAATTAACAATTGAAAGATTCCAAACAAAGTTACGTCACGACGTTTCGATTGTTAGTATCCAAAATCATCTTCAGGTGATGACTGGACTTATTCCTCCGAGAGCTGACTATTTATATGTCTTTCGAGTGATTTCTATCCCGTCTCCTCTCTCTCTCCGCTTCATCGGTTTTAACGGAAGCTGCCGGTTTGGCGGGAGTTGGTCGTGTTCAGCTTGATTAAAGGTTTTCAAATGTTGCGTATATCTACAGTAGCTTGGCTAAATGCGTTGTTGGCAACATATATGCGGCAACTTTGAAATTTTTTCCTAAACCAGTGTTCCTCCTTGTGGATGATTTCAGCTTGAGCCCACTCGATGTTTTGGTAATAGTCCAAACATACTCTGCTTTTTCTGATTTGCTGGTTTCTCCTCGCTGTGTGTGTTTCTTATGTTCGGCAATGCGAACTTTCAATGGCCTTTCAGTTTTACCGATGTATGATTCTCCGCATTCGCAGGGTATCCAGTAAATGCAATTCTTGGAATCGCAGTTCCGTTTAGTGTCCTGGTTTTTGTGAGGCTGCTACGGATAATGTTCTCAGATCTGAAACAGGTTTTGATGATATACTTGGGCCCAATCATTTTTATCCTTTCCGACAATCCTCTGATGTAGGGAAGCACAAGTACTGGTTGTGGTGGCTTCTCTTTCTTGTGGAGAGCTTGCTGTCTTCTAGCTGAAGCCTGTTCCACCCTCAATCTGGAAGTCATTTTTGATGATGCCTAGTTTATTTTCGAGTTCCTTTTGTATTACAGAGCCCAAAAGCACGGTCTAGTAGAGTCTTGATGATTCCTCTCTTAGTCGATCGATGGATTCGATTTGGATTTCTGGTTCAGATACTGTCCTGTGTGAGTGGGTTTTTGATATACAGATGTTTGTTTGCCATATAGTATCAGTCCTCTTCATCAATACGTTTAAGAATGGCAATTCGTTGAGGACTTCCTTCTCCATTGTGAAACTTTCAATTTTCAGCTCGTGTTGATAGTTCAATTTTTTCAGTTGTTGATTGTATTTCATTTTGTTTGCTTAGAATAATTATTTTTCATGATATATTTTTTTCAAGGACTTCAAATCAATTATGGAAGTTCGAACTAATGAAATGTATCACGAAACATTGTCAACCACAGAAAATTTGATACTACGAGGTCTGAAAAGTTTCCGACCTTTTTTTTAATTATCCAACATAATTCGGTTTTAACTCTACACACTTTTCCCAGCGATGCTCCAATCTCTTTGGCCAGTCCAAATAGAACTAGGCGTATTCTCTACGGAATAATTGTTCACGAAAGTGATTACTTCTTCATTTAACGACAAACTCTGTCGTCCGAGCGCAATTTTCCGATAAGGAAACACAAAGAAGTCGCTTGGGGATAGATCCGGTGAGTGAGGTGGATTGTCAAGAAGTTTAAACCGTTATTTGTGGATTTTTGTCATGGCAAGTTTTTGTCATGGTGGAAAAGGATTTCCTTTTTCTGCAAATGTGGCTTTTTCAACAAAAAAAAAACAGTTTATTTTGGAGCCTGCAGTGAACTGCTTGAACTGTATTTTTATTTTGGGCGTATAGTGGTGTATCCAAGTTTCATCTACAGTGATTAATCGTCAACAAAATTTGAATTCATTGCGCCTCAACTGCGCCAACGGTTCATTAAAAATTTTCATTCGAACACGCTGGTCTAACGTGAGCAAACGCGGCACCCAACGCGCGGATACTTTTTCATGTCTGAATGTTGATTTATTATGTGACAATCACATGTCATAACAAGTATTTGTCACATGTTTATGATATGTTCATAACCCCTTGTATCTCTCTCACTTTAATTTGGCGGCCTAAACGGTGCAGTTTTTGAACGTCTCGAACGTCCCGAACGTTCATCATCGTTCAAGCTCTTACGGCCAGGTTTAACTGCAACTGCCCAGAACTTCACTGTGATAAATGCAAAATTTTCATACTCAGAAATCAACTATCTTTGATTTACGAAAGCGTATTATTGCCTTTCCAAAATGAAAATTTAATAAAAACACTCACATCATCTCACTCAAACGACTGTAATATAACAACTGCGCGTTCAAAATGGCTGAAACTTTGGTGAGTAACTATCAATAGATAAACAACGAAATTCGCCAGCTTTTATTCAGGAGTGCTTCTATCTTCATGTTGAGTTCGAAAACTTTCCATACCATCTTCGTATGTATAATACAGGTATTACTGGGCCTAGTAGAGAACCCTGGGGAACACCATGCTGAACATTTCCGAAACCCGAAGTATGTTGTGCTATGTGATTACTATGATAACCTAATTTCCATATACATATCTCGATCAGACACATTTGAGCCAAACCAACTATTTGCAAGTTCCTAAATTCTGTAATAATCTAACTTGTTTGGAACTATTTCGTGATCTACGCAATCGAATGATTTAGATGAATCACAAAATAATCGTCGATAGTGTATTCCTTGTCTACTGATATTGTAATAAAATATTTTATTAATTCGACTGATGCATCAGTTGTATTGACATTTTCTCTAAATCCAAAAGGATTAGATTTTTTTCATTCGGATAACGAACTAGCTGTTTGTTAACGGACCATTTTAGAAAATTCGAAAAGAATAAAAAACAACGAAATACCCTCATAATTGTTAGGATCATGCTTATCTTCGTCAGATATGAACTCTGCCTTTTGGCAGACATTCTTTTCTTCCTTTCTAAAGATTTTCATATTTTTAATATTTTGTATTATCATATTAATTATTTATATAATTTGTAGTTGGTTCAGGTTATGAACACTTTTATTTATTATTACTATTTATATCCCCCAGATTATGCTGGTCGAACCCTATCCCCCGAAGCCCCGATACAATCGAGAGGGCGCCCCAGCATTATCAACCAAGCACCCCCCCCCACATCGTGAGGTAAGTGATCTTTAGGTCCGTGAATCATGTGCCCTGAACAAGCGCACTGAGCCAAGAATAACAGCATTACATCAATTCGGACTTCCATTGTCTAATATAATATAAATTGATTCCGAAGATGGGGACCTGAAAGATAAAAGAAACTTGGCGATACAAGTAATCATGAAATTACTAGGATGCTGTGTATGAAACTGCTTCCTCCAAATGAAGGACGAATTTTTTTACGCAAGATGAGGGACTGCCATTTTTACCGATTATGGCTCTGGTTGAGATACGACACCTTCATAATATGGAACCATGGGAATGCAGAACTAGGCAATTTTCTGAAGCACATCAACAACGTACGTCCTTCCATCACTTTCACAATGGAGAAAGAAGCCCACAACGAATTGCCTTTCTTAGACGTATTGGTGAAGAGGACCGACACTTAATGAGAAACATCTTTATATCAAAAACCCACTCACACAGGACAGTATCTGAACCAGAAATCCAACCACGATCAATCGACTAAGAGAGGAATTATCAAGACTCTACTAGACCGTGCTTCCGAGCTCTGTAATTTAAAGAAAGATCTCGAAAAAGATCTCGAGAATCATTCATCGGTGAAACTAAGAGGCCATTGGAAGTACGCATTGCTGAGCACAAGAAACACACATGGCGAGGAGAAACCAGCAAATCCGGAATAGCAGAGCATGTTTGGACTCATCAACATAATATCATATGGGCTCAAGCTGAAATCATCCACAAAGAGGAACACTGGTTTAGGAGAAAATTCAAGGAAGCCGCGTATATGTTGTCCAACAGCGCATTTAGTCAAGCTAGCGTAGAGATACGTAACATATGGAAACCTCAAGCGAAAAACGACCAACTCCCGCCAAACGGTCATCTTCCGCTAAAACCAATGAAGCGGAAAGAGGGGATAGGTGAAAGGTGAAAGCACCCGAATGACATATAAAGAGTCAGATCTCGGAGGAATAAGTCCAGTTATCACACGAAGACGATTGTGGATACTAACACTCGAAACGTCGTGACGTAACTTGGTTTAGAATCTTTCAATTCATATTTTTATTTTTCATTTCTGTTAATAATATTTTTAATTTTCAGTTTTTATTAATATTTTAATTTTTTATTATCTGGTTGTAGCTTTTATGTTATTTCCTTGTAATTTCAGTTTTTTGTGTTTAGTAAAATTGTTATTTTCGGTTAATCTATTTATTTTTATTTTATTCAAGGATTTCAAATCAATTTATATTATATTAGACAATGGAAGTCCGAACTGATAAAATACACCACAAAACATTGTCAACCACCTTCAAACACAAAGTGAGTAGATGAAAGTTTTTTGTATAAGTCAGTGTTCATATTTCTTTCGAAAGATTTTTTTCGTGTAATTCAATGTTTATATGAAAATAGTTGTTTCAAGAGGGGTTTTTCCATCCGGTTTGTGTGAAAGTTACTCCTTTGCATAATTTACACATCTATGTATGGAAAATATTATTGAAATTGATTGTTTCCTTTCTTTCTTTGGAAGATACTGACATTTTTTTTATTTCAAGTTGGAGTAGTAGAATGCCAAAAAACTTTCTTTCCCAAAAAGTTATTCATTCCTTCTCAATTCAAACACTTTTTCCATTTTTACCAATCAAGGCAGTATCATCAGTAAAACCCAGGACGAATACGGAAGGAACATGTTTGCCCAAACTTTAACCGTACATATTAGCAGCAGATAACTCTGACAGCTCGTCCATTATGAAATCTGTGGCCAGGCTATATAAAGTCTGTGATACAGGTGATCCCTGTGTATCATTCCTTTTCTCAAAAATGTTTGTTTTTCCATTTGAAGTTTCAACCTGTAGGTATTGAATTATCTCGTTAAAGGTTTGTCAAGATATTCTGCAAATTTTCTGGTGAAGAGGATGATAGTACTGTTTTCTTTCATGGCCAATGTTATCATAGCCTTTGATGGTGCCAAAAAACCACTGCAATATCGATTTCATTAATTTTCCCATTCTTTAAAGGTTCATTGAGAATAGGAGTATTCATATGAGACGCATGAATCCTATTTGATTTTTATTGATTGTGATGTATTTCCTGAATCTACTGTCAAAAAATTTTTCTATTATTCTTTTCAGGATGGAACAGATTGAAATAGGTCTCCAGTTTTCAGGTAAATTAACATCTTGATTTTTATGAAAGAGCACTGTTTTTGCTTCTATGATATTTTGAGAAATTAACCCTGCATTCGAAAGGATGGTTGCAATTTTTGACATGTACTCGATTATCTGTTTGATCTTAAGAACTTTGACTATTATACGATCTAGACCCGTTAAATGAAAGCTTGTAAAAAGTGATAATTTACGAACTCAGAAAAGCTGAAAGATATTCCCAAAGTTTGCTATTATTTCAGAGGTTGCCGTGTCGTATACTAATAAAGTATAATTGAATAATGATTCATTCAACTCAAACCGAGTTAAGTTACGTTCAAAAATACTAAAATGACTAAATACAGTTACAAATTAACACCAGATGAATGACGCCGAGGTCGAGAAAATTAGAGTAATGTGTGGTGTGGAACATAAAAAATATTTTTTCTACTCCCTCCATTTTGAACTAATCATTACGTATTTGACAGCATGTAGGTAATGGCTTATTTAGAATACACGTGTATTCTGAATTAAGGGCAGCTATTTCTGTAAGCAATTTAAAAAATTATGAGATATGTAACATTTACTCTTATGAATACGATCTCATGAATACATTCAATTGTCCAAAAGCCAAAATATGTGAATATTCTCTCTGAATTCTCTGTAAAATCGAAATAAATATCATATTTTCAGTAAATTTATTATTCAACAGTCTGTGGGTTGATAATGAATATCTTGTTATATCCGTGAATCAACAACCACTTGTTTCAATTATAAGCTTGTCATTCATAATCTCGTAAAAATTCGAAGTCAATAATAACAATAAGAATTCAGTTTTTCAACAATCTTTATTTTACCGACCTGCTCCACGACTTTTAGTTTAAATAAATACTAGTGATAAATTTAGTTAATTCATTCATTTATCACCCAACCTTATCTAGTGGCATTTGTCACGGTTGACAAAAAGGAAAGTTTCATTACATACCTGTGAAAACCTATCCACACTCTTCGGTTGATATTAAAAAATTTTAACCGATTCTGCACGGCGTGAGAGGTATAGCCCTAGCTCTTTTCGACTCGTATCTTAAAGATAGAAGACAATCAGTGTGCTCGAATGGTATCACGTCAAAACCACGTCGGTAACAATGAAATACGGAGTACCGCAGGGACCTATGCTGGGGCCCCTTCTATATATCCTTTACGTAAACGACTTCTTTTATTATCTAGTTGACTCAACCTGTATTGTGTTCGCAAATGACACTACTATCTTTCATCAAAATATAAACGAGAAAATAATAAATGGAGCTACTGAAAAAATGCCGAATTTTGGATTGTAGCCAATAGTTTGAAACTCAACGCAAGCAAAACGAATCATATAACTTTTTCTTCACAGGCAACAGGTACCAATAAACCCACAAAACCTTTATTTTATAAACTACAATTTATGAAATCACTATGGATCTTCACCAAGTAACGGCCTAATCAATCAGAAAACTTTTATTTTAGGACGTTTCACATCGCGAAGCTCTGCTCTAAACTTTCAGGCTTCATTTAAATTCTCAGGCAACTGAAAAATATAATAAGTTCTGATGTACTAATGAATATTTACTATGGTTTTTTCCACTCGTATATTTCTTATGAGGTAATTTTATGGTGTAATCCGAATTATTGACTATCTCAGACCATAGAGATTAAGACTAAATAAATCTGCAAAATATTCCCTAGATATGGCCTTTACAATAAACTGCCATCCAGTTCTATGGGTTCTATTCAACTCAGGAGTATATGGACACACCTGTCAGCGACATGCCTAGTTGTAGTAAATCTTAAAATGGTATATTATTATTGATTTCATGTGGAGTTTAGACCTATTACAGGACCTTACAAATGTCCATCTTCCTGGACCTACTACAAAAATATATTATATTTTGTAGGTAAATAAATTTTGAGTTAAAGTTAAAGTTTTAAATGATAACTAATGATTTGATAATGACTAGTTGTCGAAGAAATTAGAGTTATCACAGTTTGGTGTGAGAGTTTAATAGTGAATTTCAAGTTTTGAAAACGAAAAAAGATTGTTTCTCGAAACGTTGACCACTTAAGAATGCTAAGTATTGACATTTGATTTATTCAATTGGTTTCTTTCAATATGTAAGCCAAATTTATCAATACGATTAATTATTGACTAATGGGACTTGGTTTATATTTTCGCATACTTCTATTTCAGCGAATGAATTTTTGTGAAAGAGTTGCGATAGGTTTACTTAACTATTTTTTACTGATTTCAAGGAAGCAGGTTATTTTATGGTGAAAAATTATCAGGTCGAAGATATTGTATAGTATCGAGTGGAAGAACAAGGCTAATTATTTGGTGTTCACTATTATTGCTTTCCAATGTTACATCATGTTGTTTTGTAACTACTAGCCTTATGTTTCTTTGAAAATATCACAAAACACCCCACTATTTTTAGCTGAAAGAGCTTTCGAAAAAAAACTTTGTTTAATTTTTTGTTCCCAATAAATTCATCATTTTCGAATATTTCGTTTTTATATTGATTTCCGATGTTCTTTCGAAACTTCTTGAGATAGCAAAGTTTAAAACTTAGTGTGATGGATTGTTAACCTGCTTGAAAAATAAAACAGACCACACTAAATGAACTTGAACAAATACTTCACTCATCAACTTCCACTCAAAGAGTGACATATTTATCAACCACTTTCTATTTTTAGCCCTCCACTTGTTATTCTAACAAGCTTTTAGGATCTCAGGATGTAACATCTCATTATAGAGGTATTCGATTTTTCTTTTGTTCCTCTGACATAACTTGTTCAAATGCATACTAGTCCGAGAATACAATCAACGAGTAACTAACAATAAAAATAATAATAATAAATGGGCTTCCATGGAGTTTTCAGCTCCTGGCGAGACGAATATCGTCCGAAAAGAGGAGGAAAAACGGATGAAATATCGCGATTTTCTCTTTGAACTCCGCAGACTATATCCAGACCACTCTGTCAAGATGGTTGTTCTGATTTTATTGGAGTCCTTGGTGGAATGATGTCCTCTCTACTCTTGAATCTTGAAATTATACCGGCTTGCTGCACAAAAGCAGAAATCTTAGCCCATATAGCTGCAGAAGGATGTCATTCTTGGCTCACTGCGCTTGCACATGGCACATGATTCTTGATCCCAATGATCACTTACCCCACGGTTGTGGGGAGTGGTCATTGGTTGATAATGCTGGCGCGTCCTCCCGAATGTATCGGGGCTTCGGGGGATAGGACCTGACCAGCGCACACTACGGTGAAAAAAAATGGGCTTCAATCATTAATCAAACAAATCACATGACTGAAGAGAAAATATGACGCATTTTTAAAACTCAATAGTTTTAAAATAAAAAAGAAATAATTAAAAATCAGTAACTGAGGGCATTACTATATAAAACACAGCAAAAATATTGGATAAATAAAGTAGAATATTCATCAGTTTAATAAGGATACAGGCAAAAATATTTCACTTGTTAAAGAAAATTTAATTAATTGATAAACAATTTAGTTTTAGTTTCTTCCTAGAATGAAAAATAGAATAGTGCTTGAACTCACTTAGTAGAAAGTTATATTGTTTGATTGAATTATAAACGAAACTATGTGTGTATAGTGAAGGATAGTGTCTAAGTATGTTGGTCTACAACATTATTGTAGACCGTTATTTTCTGAACATACCTCGTTTTTAATATATTTATTTATTTGCTGCATTGCCTATTTCTCTACAGAATAATTAACAAATTCACACACATGTAGTGTAACAATAATCTATAACTATCAGCTAGATCTAAGGAAAAATATAAGAAAAATGAAGGCAAAAGTAAGCCAGTTATTAACAATCTTTTCACAGTGTTTCAGAATAATTCCAAAGAAGAATTAAAAAGTTCTGAATTTATATTGTATGTGTTTACAAGTCTTAAAATTCTACCTATATACTCATTATGGCCATAGTTGGTACATCCAAGTGCAAATTCGAGTATTTGAGTGTAACTATTGATAGCAACTTGAAATTCAAGGAACATGCTAATCAAGTTATCAAAACAATAGCTTACAAGATCAACTATTTAAGATGTTCCCCATATATGAGCCAGTGGTCTAAATTATCAGTCATAAATATCTTTAAATTCACTATAGAGAATAACAGCATTTGAGCTTGGAAAGTAATGGTCCTAAATAAGTTCCTTGCGGTACATCAGATGGATCTGCGATTAAGGAAGATATTGAGTTACCATATTTCACATATGGGATTCTGCAGAAAATAATTTTGAATCAATTTCAGAATGTTTTCCTGAATAACCAAAACGGTCGAATTCCTTTGAAAAATCTGTATGAATAGAATCAACCTGGTGTCTATTTTCAAAGACAAAAGTGTTGAAAAATGAGCAGATTTGTACTGGTAAATCAACCACGGCTGATTCCAAGCTGCTGATTACAATCACATTAGGTTTTTATATCGACCTATCTAACAATTTCGCTGATTCAGATTGATTGTAAACTGATCCACAATTTTCAATGTCATTATGTGATCCAGTTTTATAAATAGTTTTCAAAAACTGTTTTTCCAATCTGGAAAGATGGAAGATTTCAAAGACATGTCGAATATGTATAAGATTTGATGAGTTTATTGTTTTATGATCTGCTTTGATAATTTCCTTAGTTTCTAAAGTCTTCTTGATTCAGTAAAATTTTTAATTTAGCATGTAATTTTCTTCAAAAAGTAGACCAGATCTAAGTTAACTTTTATAAGTAATTCACTAATCAACTTCAAATCAAAGAGTGACATATTAGTCAAACACACGCTATTTATATCCCTCCACTTATTATTCCAACGAGCTTTCAAGATATAATGCTCTAAAAGTAAACGAATGATGTAACATCTCATTATAGCGATATTCAATTCTTCTTTTGTACCTGACGTAACTTGTTCAAATGCATATTAACTCGAGAGCACGCTCAAAGAGTAAATAATAATGTGTCGTATAAAGAAGCGGGCTCGTTTTGTCCCTCGACAGGGTTCAAAGGTGTTCTTACCCTTCGAAATGTAAACAAAGGGGAAACTCCAATCGATACTGGCCGAAAGCCCTGACTTCTTTCCAGTCCGTTTTTTACGGACCGCTGGAAATTCCGGTCACGAAATAGCTTTCACTGATCACGATTTCCATCGCAGAATGATAATTTCTCATCTCAGCTTTCTGTCGCACCAATCAAGTCTCTTCTGTGGAAATTTCACAAGTATATTATGATTAAATAAAATTTTCATTTGGTTATTTCGATAATTGAAAATTGATGCCGATATTTATATCGGCAAATCGGTTATATCGTCCTGGTTGTGGATTATCGACCGATATCAAAAGCTGACAGACCGATACATAAATACATCAAAAATACATCTATAAAATCAATGAAATGTACGTTAAACATAAATAATAATAATTTTCTGGCTAGGAATTGAAAATGAATAAAAAGTAACAAATACAGAAATGTTTCACTACGATTATTTTCTGTGATGCATTACATTACATTCGATGAACTTCGCCCTTAATTTCACTTGAGAGTTTTAATATACAGCGTGACTCACGGTCGATGGTCTGAAAATTTCACCTCTCACCTTTCCTTACCTGTTCCATCGATCTAAAATATTTTAAGCATTGCGGCGTTGCCACTTCCATCAAAAAGTCATAGCAACTTTGTTTTTAAATAGAACACCCCGTATATTAACACATTTTTGGAATTGCTCTGGTATTTTAATACTTTCTTGTCAATTATGTCCTATACCTATCTCTATCTGTTATCGAGATGAAGAATAAATTGTGCTAAATATGGTGCAAAACATAGCCTTAATTGAAATTAAGTACATCAGTA
>WOGP01005778.1:0-12880 GCA_015342065.1 Leptinotarsa undecemlineata | reverse complement strand
ACAATTTTTAAATTATGGTCTGTATTTTTAAATTTCTCAAAATTTCTCACAAATGGTCAGTTTTAGGTATGGGAAATATAATAGTAACTCACCTTCATTTTGTCTATAGTATTTAAAAATATAAAAATATATGGGGTGTTCCATAAGAAAAAATATAACTTTGGTATGTAACTTTTTTGGGAGTCACCCTGTATATTTCAAAATAATTTTGGAATATGCTCCTAAGGGACCCACATATGACTGTGCTATAAGTTTTTCCCTATCTCTTAATTTCTCGTAGAAATACCGAGGTGAATGTGGTGGGCCACCCTATATAATTTGAAATTGAAAATCTTTTGAAGAGAGCACAGAATTCTGTAAATATATTGACGAGGTTGTACCTTTTAAAGTGTGATTCCTAGCACGGAATATCTATGTGTGATTATTATATAAAAAATTCAGTTTCAAGTTGTTTTTGAAGAAACAATGGAACTGAAGCATGAGAGAAATCTTAGATATATAAGTTATACTCCAATCAATAAATTTTTGGAAGGATACATGGCTCTAAATACATCTTGAGAGAAATTGTCAGAAAATGTCAAAACAAATATAGGTCAAGCAGAAAGTGATGCATATTATTTAATTGCAAAATTAGATAATGACTTCCATGTTGTAACAGAGGATAATTGCGTTAGTGTTATTGATGGTTTTAACATTCGATAATAAAGATATGTTGTTTCGAACCACTCAAAAATAATGGCTGTTAACAAGTTTTTTCGACTAAAACCAAACCATGTTAATGAAATATTCCAACATTACAATAAACCGCCTCTTCTTCATTCATGCATTCTCTGAATGCCCTTGACGATGAAAGGAAAAAATTGTTCAATTAAAATTTGTAATAACTCTTCAAAAAGTTATCTGCATCAGCTGAAACTTTCATGGTTGCAAAACCAAATGAAGAACTACACAGCAAAATAACCTGAAAAATAGGGTTAACAAAAAGGTAACTATTTAAAATCAATCAAAATGACTCAACTTACAGTTCTGTTTTCTAGAAGTAAACTATTGTACAGAGTGAAAGCTATAGTCTAACATTTTTTTCACACCATGTTTGATTAATCTTAGACATGAAATTATTTCAAGATCGTTGGGAAGATTTCTAAATATGAGAATTCCCATGCTGTTTCTGTGGACTTCCGAAAAATTATCGTTTTACATATTCTTGGACACCAACATATGGTTAGTCACAAAAAAGTAGTTTCTACCTGTATGGTCCTCCAGGACCTGGAGGTTGTTGCTGATGATTGAAATTATTCATATTATGCTGTTGGTCTGTTGTTGATGTTGCGTGATTAGGCTGGGGAGGACCACCGCCTGGACCTGGAGGTTGAATCATCTAAAAAAAATTTTTTGAATTAGGGGTAATCCGATTAACACTGTAAAATAAATGAATGGCATGATATTCAACAAAGTTACAAAATATACAGAATGATCACAAGATCATTGTCATAGCACCATTCAATTGTTAGTAAGATTAAAAAATTGATATTTGGAGTAAAGTTGAAGTTAATTGAGGCTGATATTTTCAATAATGAAAAAGTTTAATATTTCGTAGGTTTGAGAAATGGACAAAAGTGAAGAATTTCAGAACCTTAACGAAAACTTCAATAATTTAAACTGTTCATGGATTCACATATATTTCAGTAATATTTACTTTCGGCTATTTCAAAATATTTTTCCATTCTATAAGTTGATAGCTGTGGATGAATGAATTTTAGAAAAATGGCTCTTACGCAGTCATTTTTAATAGGAATGATCCCTTGTATTATATCATTGAGAAGCAAATTTACTTTCCTAGAGAGTGACTGAATACTGAGTATTTTTTCCATGTCCAAGTATTGATAATTTTCTCCGTTTCCATAGCATATCAAGAATATTTCTTGAGCATAATAAATTACAAGGGTATGGTTATTATCAGTGCAGCTATATTCAAGAACTCATTAATCATAGTTTTCTTTCAAAACACTTTTTATTGCCATTTTTGTAAAATTTAACTAGGTTTTAGTTCCTTCCATTCAATAGTCACATATCTAAAAGAGCCAAGATTCTTGGCGAAAGTACAGTGCTATAACAGTTTTATATCTAAGATCTATAATAAATTATATTCAATAGATATACTAGTGGCACCTTCAAAAACAAACCAACTAATGAGCATTCACTAATACTTACAGGTAAGAGAGAATTTACGTTTTGTGCAGAGTCAGCTACTGTAGCCAGAAAAACCAAATTTCTGTGAAGGGTTGTCTGTAACTGCATAACTTCTTGGGATTTACCTTTGCTCTGATAGTCCTGTATAGTTTGAATAAGACTCCCGTTTTCGTCCAATAGCCTCTGAATTTGTTTAGGATCTGGAGGTGGCCTAGGGCCACGTTGAGGGGCAAATGCAGCAGACATTGCACTTCCTAGTGTGCACTACTAAACCACAAGAGTGAAACACTAATGTTATATCATCACAGTTAACGATACAGTGACTGCAAACTATGAGAGAAAATACATAAATTTTTTCTTCGGGTGATTGGATAATCAATTTTCTCCGAGGAAAAATGGAAAATGCAAGCAGCCTCAACCACTCTAGAAGAAAGAATGCACTATCGTACAAAAAATTTACTTATTCTATTAGTTGAAAACCAGTTTCTAAATATAACTACTAAGAGTAGCTTTTCAAGTTTTCAATAAATTCAACTATAATTCAACCATACGCCGATCCATGTAAATTGTCACTTGTCAGTGTAATTGCATATATCAGACTAAATACCCCACATCCCAGATATTATGTTGCTTCCCAATTTTACTTGTTACCGTTATAGTTTACATGGTCAAATATTCCCAATTCCCCCACCACGAAATGAATCTATCCAAAGAGAACGACCACCTCCATGATTTTCTCAGACTCGCCCGGCAACAATTTGCCAGTCACACATATTTTTTCATCGATGGATCTAAAGATGAACGCGGTAATGTTGGCATTGAAGTTTTTTCACACAACCTAAACCATTCTGGATCTTTCATTACGTACCAGACAACTGATATACAGAGCCATCGCAAAGGGATTCAGCATACATTTGGCATGGATTCCTAGTCATTCCAACATCAAGGGTAATGATATAGCCGATACTTTAGCCAATGTTGGAAGAAATCATCCACACTCTAATCATCCTCAAGCAGACTATAGAGAGTTTCAAGCATTATTGAAACATAATAATTGGATAGACTGGACCAATCGATATAGCGGGGCGGACAATTCAAAGCCAAACTTTACTTTTCCTCCGTATCACAACCTTACTCCATGGTTCAAGGATTTGACAACTTGTTCTCGTGAAGAAATCGTTAATATGTGCAGAATTAGGAGCACTCATTCCCTCAATAAAGCGCATCTCCACAAAATTAAGATAGGTGATGACGACCGCTGCGAATGTGGGAAAATACAGACTCTCCTACATATATTCTTTGCCTGCCCTAATAATTCTCATAATATACAAATACTTCATGCCTCTTTCAGCATCCACCCTTCAACAATTTAGCCTCTTACCTTCCACCATATCTTTTTCAAACATATATCACCAACTGACATACATACCATATCCAAATTCCTGATTGCATCCAATATAAAGCTGTTGTGATCAAGACATATCTAATACTTGTGCGCATGTAGAGCTTCGCTAATCATGACCTGATCGTAGTGTCCATACACGTAACCGTAGTGCATCACCTCACATTAGTGCTTACACTCTAGTGCAGTCGTACATTGATTGTTAAGATTTCAAATTACAGGCGCACTTTGTTTTAGCGCAAACCCAGGTGGGATTTGGATCCAACTCAGATCCACTTCAGTGTGGGCTCCACCTGTAGTAGCAACATAATCCTGGAACTCCTGGCTGGATAGCCGTGGCAGTTAAAGCCATTAATGGAAAAATAAGAAGTAAACTTTTCTTGGTAAATGTCAAGTATCAAGTATTTTTATTTCCATTAATAAAATAAGTTTCAATCTCAAAATCCTCAATCTCTTTATAAATATCAAAATAGTTAACCTAAAATTGATAAGAAATAATAAAAATGTGATTAATTTATAGAGCAATTCAAGACATTTTTTATATGAAGCATTGGTACTATTTTGGATACGCTACACCCTCCGATTTTAAAAAATGAGACGCGTTTTGCTACACGGTAACTTCATCAACTAATGCGCGTCTCAGATGAAATTTATTGTGAAAAATCTGTTATTATTATAATTGATATTGGTATTTATTTTCATCAAGTAACTGATCAGTGTATTCATAATTTGAAATTTTATTTCAAAATCGGAGAGTGCTACCTATCCAAACTTCACTTCAAAATCTATCAACCTACAAAATTCTTGATAAAGAAAGAGTTTCAATATTCAGTATCTCATTCATACAACTGCCGAGTAAACCATAAAAGCCACTGTTCGACAATGTCAAGTTTGCACTTCAAATATTGTTTACATTTGAGGATAATTTAATGATGTTATATGAAATAATTTTTTATATTGTTTTCTAAAATTGAAGATCTGAACAAAATACGCGCGACAAATTTTTATTCTGGCACCATCTATCAACATGTGTATAAAGTTGGGACAATCGCATTTCTCACCTCCAGGTAAAACGGTAGATAAAATACTATATATTTACTTGTGATTAGCTAATTAACGGAAAAACAGATTTTAAACAGATTTTTTTTGTAAAACACCTGCGTTTCGATCTTTTCTTAGCCGTATGTTAACTATCGAAAACGTCACTGGGGGGCGTTGAAGTTATGGCCAACTGGCGTTACTGCAACACTGACTGCACACTCTGCCACAGTATAATGCTAATCTTTTAGCATTATACTGTAGCTGTGCCGTCTATTTATTTAGTATTGATGACTGGATAGGACAGAAATTTATCATATATTGTGTATATATTCAAGGTTTAATAAGGTATAAGGTGGTGACTCTGAATAATAAATTTCATTACATTTATTGCTCTGAGGTTATGGCCAGAAACTAAGTAATAATAATTAGAAGAAGATTTGTAATTATTTTAACCTCAGAACTATTAATGAAATTACTAGACGTAAAATCATTCTTATTTTAGGTCAATGAAATAATTTGAATGTTGTCAGTAACTGGTTACTTTGTAAATAAATAAATTTGAAAATGAAAATTCGAAGATATAAAAAAGTCAATAAAAACCTTGGATTTTTCACAAACACATATGGATTCAGACAACCTTATCAAGTTTTGGTAGATGGAACATTTTGTTTTGCTGCATTGAAGGTGAGCATGTTATATTTTTCAAATAATTTCCATACCGCAAAAAATATTCTGACTACTTAACAAGAATTCATGAACCAGTCGTAAGTTTTGGACAGTTTGAGCATTGATTTTCAATGACAGTATAAATGCACTGATAATATTTCAGTCGTAATAAATGTTGTTTTTATCGGATTAACAGATCAGCACAGTTTTATTGATGAAAAACTTGTGTCAGGAACCTAACTGATATTCCTAAAAATTTGTAAAACTGTTCAACAGTAATTTAGAATCAGTTACTCCTTCTTATTTAAGTCATGTCTCTAATTGCAAGAGAAACAAATCTATGTTGTATGTGATATCTTGAACAGGTTTCCTATTTCAACAATTTCCAATGTAAATCGTTATTTACGAGCTTTTGCAGCCAAAAGTGAGTGTCTCTGAATAAAAATATATGTAAGAATAGACAAACAGATAACTTATTGTTAGTTCTTCATTATTTCAAACTCTACTTTTCATGAACCGAAGTCTTGATAGACTTAATGCATTTCAGAATAAAATAAATATAGCTGACAATATCCCAAGGTATCTGCAGGCAGAAATAAAGCTGATCACTACACAATGTGCCATCATAGAAATGGAAAACTTGGGACCAAAATTGAATGGAGCTCTTCTAATTTTGAAAAAATATTCTTTACATAAATGTGGTCATGAAGGCAAGCCTATAGTAGGATCCAAATGTTTTCTGTCTATGCTGGGAAAAACAAACATAGAACATTATATAGTGGCCACACAAGATCGGGATCTGCAGAGTATTGTTAGGAGTATACCAGGTGTACCGCTGTTATATCTTCATTTGAAAACACCTGTTCTAGAACAACCTTCCGAAGTGTCTGTTAAATTTGCACAAGAAAAAATGCTAGGCTTAAGGGAGCATGAAAAGCTTTATTTTGAAAAACTGAAAGAGAAAAGTGGAATAGTAGATGAAGAGAGACCTAAGAAAAAGAAGAAAAAAGGTCCTAATCCACTGTCCTGTAAAAAGAAGAAGAAACCAACAATAAATACAACTTCTATAAAGGAAGGAGAACAAACTGTGACACAAAAAAAGAAACGTAAACGAATTAAAATTCCTAAACATGTGATAGATGAACTGAAGAATAAAAGCAGTTAAAGTTTCCTGGATTTTTATTTCAATTATTTATATAACCTTTAACACTTTGTAATACCCACAATCTACTATACATATTTCGTTTACAATAGTCTTCTAATTACTACTGCAATAGACCCGTTAATAAATATATTAAATCTACATTTCATAGTAACACACAGTTTATGTTCAGTTATATGTTTATCCTAATTTTCAATATACAGTAACATCACATTTAAAAATGTAAGAAAACTAGTAGTTCTTGGATGAAAAGCGAAACCAAAAATTGACTTGTCTACTAATGGCACATGAAAAAATTAGGAGATATGTGGAATTACTTAATAGCTGTCTTCGTTGGTAAACTGGAAAATGATTTGTATGAATGAACAAGAAACAATTTGTTGTGCAAAATAATTTCCATCAAGTGGACATTTAGTCCATTATTTATTCATTTTAGTTTTAAATTATGAGCTCTGCTTCCCCTTTTTTTAATTTGTATCTGTATTGACACACTATACAATTTTATTGTCTGACTGGAAATAAGTCATTGTTACACAATTATTTTTGTAAATTTCTCGATTTTTAATCTTTATGACTGTGTGTCATTTGCTGTTTTATAGCATGACAGATATAGCATACCATGTGAGCACCAGTTATAGGTTCTGCTGATAAAAAATTCCATATGATGAACTTTATGGGTGGTACTGAATAAGTATTTTAAAAAAATAAATAAAATATTGTGGCTGATTAAATCATGAAGTCAAGTTATTTTTGAAATTCAGTATGAATTTTCATTGCAGAAATAATGAGTTAGTGTAACAGTAGTAAGAAAAAAATATTTCAAAATGAAATCTCAAAACATTCATCCCTCCCAACTGCCTAGACCAGTGGGTTCTGGTTAATGCCTGAAGGGAAACAACTACTTCCCCAGATAAAACCACGCTGGATATTGAATTATATCTGACGGATATTCAAGCAAGATACCTCATAGAGGTTAGTCTTCGTCCAGTAGAAGGACCATGCTGAAATTATTCCAGTAGTCCACTTAAAGACCCGTTTTGAGGTATTACCTCTCATTAGTGCAGGAAAGTGCCTGGAATTTCAACATGGCTCAACTGCTTGTATGAAACCTTTGTCTAAGAGAAATAGTGTTAACTAGTAACGGCTCCATCTGTTCTGGTTCTGGATAAACAAGAAACTTCTGCGAGACTAACCTCTATGAGGTATCTTGCATAAATGTCTATGGGATATAATTCAATATCCAGCGCGGTATTAGCCAGGGAAGCAGTTGTTTTCTGGTAGTCATTCACCATAACTTAAGGTGAATATTTCGAGGTCTGTTTCCATTCATACAAACAAATCATTTCAATTGTGAAAATATACAGAGTGGATTTCTTTGAAAAATTAGGATTCATATTGACAATGTTACAGTCTTTCATATATTGTCAAACTCGAGTAATAAAAATTAATTCTTTTGATTTTTTAGACCAAATAGTTCCTTACAATATTATAATAAATGAGCACCTTTTATAAAATCTAATCTACTAATTACAAGTTTAAAGCTTAATTTTTACAACTTCTAATTGTCGTTTTGAAACCAACTGGACTGCTGTTGAGGAGGTTTATATTGGTTGTTTCGCAAAAGTCCAAAATCAATTAATTTTGATATGTAAAAATCAAATCTTGCAATACCCAGATCCAGACAAAAATTACATTTTGATTTCCAACAGTTTTTGAGATTCATTGAAATATTTGAGTGAAATACCAAATTCAATTCACCTAATGAAAGACATTCTCAAAAAGTAATACGTCATTTTTCAAATCTGATTGAACTGAATAAGAAATGAACTAGTTTTGAAATAAAAACTGAAATTCTTAACAGAATCTACATTAAAATATTTATTGACAGTATACTTCGATACTTTTAGTAGTTTATTTATTGTTGAATTAAATAACTGTACTAACCAAATATTTTTGTCTGAATCTTGTACAAATCATCACAAATGAGCTTCTAATTACATCTATTCACTATAAGTAAGTATACTTATGCATTAATTATTATTAATATTAACAAATGTATATTGGTTTAGGATTTTCAAAGGATCATACTGGGTACATTCGTCACTAGTATTTGGAACTGATGAAATACATATAAAAAACATTATTTATATTTTAAATTGAGCAATTGCATGGTGCTGGGTGAATATTCTCAATCTTTTTATACAGTCGGATGGTAGTCGGGCGGTTCGACGTGGGTGGTTTGTTCACTCACTCAAATCGACCGCCGTGTTGGTCGACTTCTGAGGGTTGTCGTTCGTAGGGGTAAGACAGCTGGTTAACGGAAAAACAGATTTTTTAAACAGTGCAAAAAAGTCATGAAATGTAATAGGTTAGTTGCATAGATTTTTTGAGTATTTTCACCTTCCACAATCTTGAAAGAATAAAAATCAAATACGACAAGTAGCTGATGAATAAAACATATTTTTTATAGTTACATATACTGGTGAACTTCTTCTATCTACCTCTGTACAAAGTTCTCCATTATAATTTTTAAGTCGATGAAAAACTTTGATTTCGTTCAAGTTACTTGCATGTTGCACCATTTTTGCACAAATAGAAATAGATTTAGTTGAAATAGATATCCTAATATACATAAATATTATACAATAAAACTCTTCTAACTTATTCAACACTACATTGTGAGATTTTTCACTGAACAAAATTTAGGATGTACTTTATTTTTGATATGCTCATTTGAAAACCTTACGTTTTTGAGTTATTAAAGCACATCATAGAATTAGTTTGTAGTACAAAAACAACCTGTAGGGGCTTTCTTAAGATATCTGGTGGAATTGGTAGATACTTGATGATAATGTTTTTAAGTAACACATGGTGAGATTTTCACTAAACAGTTTACAAAACCACAATACGTGTTTCACTATGAATGTCGAGGATATATAAAATGTGAGAGGACAGTAACAAAAAGTATATTGGTCAAACTGAACGAGCCATTCAAAGAATATGTTGCTCATATTTGATTTCAGAGATCAGAAAAGTCTAGTGTTGTTCAAACACGCCTTGGAGAACGGCTATAGAATAAATGAACACCGTCTGGAATTGTAGAAATCGATAGATGATAATAGATTTTGAGATGTCAAATCAAAATATGCCTTATTACCCAAAGATTTGAACATTTCATTGGCAAAGCCATTAAAGTAAAATGTGTAGGTATATGGAATAATAAATCAACAATTACACATAAGTGCACAGAAACAAATACTTAAATATACATTACAGATCTTCAAAATGAATAATGGTATTGAAGGGGTTATTTTTTTTTTATTTTTTTTTTTGAATAATGGTGTTTTCGATTGTAAAATGTGGCAAGAGAAATATGAACAGTATTAAAGGTCCTATTCCAAACAGCCCATTTTTTGATTTCAAATGAATCACTCCGTTAAAATTTGCGGAAACTTTCACGAGAAAATTTTCCGCTAATTTGAATCCAAAAAATCATTGATGTATGACTATTTCCTCTTAACGTGAAAGTGTTACCTGTTATGTATAAATACGGTGCTTATTTTGAAATAATGTGTTATGTATTTACCTGCACAGTAGTCGTTACACGTGACAACACGACGACGCCAGCGATTCATTGAGACTTCTGACGTTAGTAGATTCGAATATGTTTACGACGCATGTGGTTACCTGTTTGAATTTGTACCGTTTCCATCATTTTCTAAAATTGTCTTTGAGATATATTTTATATATGTGATAATCTATTATAAAGCGTATTATGGAAAAATACCACTACTTTATGGTTAGTGAATATTGTTTTGTGGTAGTAGAAATTTAACCAATGGATTCGAATAATGGATAGAAATTTTTCCTCGCATTTTCCATGATAATATTCTTTAACGGTGGATTTGAAAATCGTGTTATGTACACTCGCCTACGAACTTGTTTCTTGAAAAATGGTTATTCTCAATTCGAAAATGAATAGGAATTTTTTTGAACAGAAGTTTCTTTTTTATTCTTTACTTGAAATGTATGTTTTCAGAATACAAATTGTATATTTACTATCCATTCTCAATCAATAAAATAGGAACAGAATAATTTTCCACGCTTATTAGTCATATACTCGATCACGCCATAGCTGAGCAAATTATTTACTAAAACTAAACTACGACATTTTGAAAAAAGCCTGAATAATATGGTGAGTTTGTATCAAACTATGGATAATCTGCAGAATTTT
The DNA here is from genome assembly GCA_015342065.1 of Leptinotarsa undecemlineata. NCBI lineage: Eukaryota > Metazoa > Arthropoda > Insecta > Coleoptera > Chrysomelidae > Leptinotarsa > Leptinotarsa undecemlineata. Next base: position 2,185 of record WOGP01005778.1, on the reverse strand, counting down.
TTTTGAAGAAATTTGAATTTATTCTACATGTTTGTATGTTTCATAAAAGCTGATTCTGGCAACTTGCCACAAGTGGTTTTTGAAACAGTTAAAAAGATTTATTTGGACAATCTCCACCGAAATGGAAAACGGAAAATTCACGGAAGTACCTTCCCTTACTTTATTTTTTAGATCGACCAAGGATAGTGATAATACCGTCACTATGTTGAACTAAACAGCAAAATATATAATCACTCCAGAACTTAAAGTTCATGAGAAAGTATACAGAACCAGTATACAGAATGTTGGAAGTTCATAACCTGTAAAATGACCAGTAGAAGAAAATTTATCAGGACTCTGTATTTGTATAATACCGTTATATTAAAAAAAAATAGTTTGTGTAAATTAACTGCTTCGTCAAACAGTAAATAAATAAAAAAAAAATAAGCAAATATCCCCAATTTATCGCTGATTTCACAATTAGTTTCTAACCCACATACGGATTTTGCTGCAAAAAGTACGTTTAAAATTTTTATTTCTCTGGTGTCTCAGAATTATTCGAAAGTTACTTAAAAATTAAATTGAAATCGAGCACTGCATATTATGCCATCAGTACTTCTCATCAGTTTCAAACAACGAATCTACCCATCCTTCTTACCCAACAACTACAACTAATGGATCACAATACATCACTCAAACGTTTGTTTCGTTTCTGGGATTGCAGTACTTCTCCGCCATCACCGTCAGAACTTGCTCGAACTTCGTGTATCTCTCGTACGCAGACGCGAAGGCCCCCCTGCTGCCCCACAAGAACTTTAGGTGGAACTCCGTGCGGAACATGTCGAGCGTTAGCTCGTCCATTCTCGCCTCACCGAGCACGATCTCGGCGTTCCTCTGGTACGTCGGGCTGAGTTCGAAGTACTTTCTGGCAGTTTCCATGTGACTCAAGAGAGTACTAAGGCCAAAATCTTGAGTGTTCGACTCCCACATGCCGAGGCAGTTCTGAGCGAGTTGGTTCTGGTCGGCGGGCGTGAGGAAGTCATCTAGGTTACGTTCTAACAGTAGAATTAAGGGGAGCAAATGGGGGATGGTGGTGTTCGGCGCTTGAGGGTTTGAGCAACTGTTCATGTTTTTCAACGTTGGGCGGAGTTTCGCTTCGAAGTTGAAGGCAGAGTCGGTGTATTTTTGGCGGAGCATGTGCCAAGTGGTGTCCAGTTTCTCAATCTGTAAAATGAGAATATGAATTTTAATTGCGAAGTAAGTGAAAGCGACAAGCTACTTCCCGAGTAAAAGAGTTTTGATCATATTACATGAGGCCACAAGGTTCAGTTTTCGTAATCTACTTAAGCGATATAATTGAACTATTGCAACTTGGTACATTACTGACATGTCGACAGATGGGTCGAAAGATAAAGCAAAAAAGAGGTTGTATAAATAAAAAATAAAATTGAACTCCTACAAACTATGATTGTCAACAAACATTTCAACAGTGGCATGAACGTTAACTTACTGGGGATCGCAACTAACGAAAAAACTACCCTGGCATGAAATTTTACGCAATAAATTGTACAATATTCCATTAAAGACAACTGAGAAATGTAGTGAATAATGAACCTCTAAAAATGTATTTTTCATTATTTGTTACTTGAACAATACAATTATTTCATGGGAAAAATATCTTGCTGGAAAACTGTTTTCATTTAATAAAAGAAAATTCTCATTATACTGGGCGATGCACCTCACATATTACGTTTTCATAATGCCATTGTCATCATTGTATTTAGAGGTAGTGATACAATAATAATCTAAGGTTCTCCAGATGAATGAAAAATGAACCTTAAGGTTTACTATCTGCCTGAAAACACCTGTTACCAAGTGATAATTCATTGAACATTGCTCCTTTATCTAGATGAATATTTACCACCAAGAAACTTAAATTATTCGTAACTGAATTGAATATGAAATGATTATTTATACTCATAAAATTTGATTGTTTTCTACGTTTTATTTATTCATATTATTACCATTTTCTTTTAGAGGTGTATTTCTTAATAGTAAATTTTTACGACAATAATAATGAAAATATTATATATATTATATTATATTATATTATCCGTGTTAGGAATCACACGTTAAAAGGTAAGACCTCGTTAGTCCTTAGCTCGCACAAGTTTCTCAACTTCTGAGAGTTGTCGTTCGTATGGGG
>WOGP01005777.1:0-12881 GCA_015342065.1 Leptinotarsa undecemlineata | reverse complement strand
TTCTGACGAATATCAGTTCAAAGGGTAAGGGAGCCACGCTTCAATCCTGGACAAATTCAAGACGAACACCGAGATAGAAAACATTGTTTAGTGTAGTGGCTATTTTCATTGCCGTGTATGTCTACCGTCGAAAGACGTGCAAGCAATTTATGAAATTAAGAAACAGTATTGTGTTGAAAAAAGACTTCTGCACTTCCAGGACAAGGTTTCTTTAGTGTATATTACACAACGGGAAGAGAGCTGGTCATATACTGACACAGGAAGATGAGGTCAATAAATTAAGGAAGGATAGCTTCGGCTGAGCTTGGGTTTAATTATAATAATAAAAAACCGGTCTAATTCCGAGTTTCAAATCGGAATTTCCAAATAATACCATATAATGTATTCAAAAAAATACATTTCGAAATGAATATATCTCAATTTTTCTTGAGGTTTTGAAGTCTTGGAGCTGAAAGCTTCACCTTTCCTGGAATGTTTCTTGCAAGTTGTTCATCTTTCACAGCTTTCAATAAATCCTTCTCTCGTGGTGTGATAGAGTGATCCTTCATAAACATAGTGACTGCTGTTTGAGCCGCTTTACCTCTTTTTGCTGTTCCAGGAGTGAGTTTCACTTTGAATTTATAATTGGAAAGAGTATTGTAAGGAGCTATGATTGGAACAGCAAACAATAATTCATCTTCTAAAACTGGCGTTCCTGTTAAAGCATCAATCATATCAACGTCTGCCTGAATCAGCGGTTCATCATCATCACCACCATCTTCCACAAGTTCTTTTCGAGTGAATGTTGTTGGAATTTTCGGTTCCGTATTTTTCTTTTTACTTGGCTGAGTATCTTTACCCTTTTTATTTTTTTTCATCTCCTTGGAAGTACCCGAAGACTGTAATATTTCCATTCGCATTTTTCTTTCTTCCTCATCTTGATCTCCATATTTCTCTTTGATTTTTTTCAACTTACTCTTCTGACCCCTTTTCGACTGATGCTGTTTAGCATCTTTGAAGTCTACTGTTTTATCGGTTTTTTCACTTTTGAATTTAGTTTCACTATCTGCCCTTTTCCTTTGGTTCAAGTTTGGTTTCAAAATAATGGGTTTGTCATCCCCAAGGTAAATAACATTGTCTTTACTGTCTGTTTCCTGCATTACCATGGATGATTTTGTTAATATGTTCACCTTGGTCTCAGTAAAGTGTTCAATTTTTACATGGGTATCAGGAAACTTGACATCTTCACGATCATTGTCGGAAGCATTATCTGGTGTATCCTCCTTAGACTCACAGTTACTTTCAGTATCAACTTTTTCATCTACTTCATTTTCATCGCTCTCATCTAGTACTTCAACTTCTACTTCATCTTTCTCCATTTCGCTCTCGGCAACATTATTTGTCAGGTCTTCATCAATACCACCCACAACTTTTCGTTCCCCTCTATGCCTCTCCACTGATCCATCCTCCAGTCTGAACAGAAAACTCAAACCCAGAATCAAATGTGATGGCGGCAAAAAGTTCTTCTTTCCTCTGATCATGAAACTACCAGTGGTCAAATATTCACCGGTAGGAGCAGTTTTACTAACCTGTTCACCCCACACCCAATAAGCATTTGTAATAACTTTAGCTTCCCAAGCTACACTGTAGCATATCGCCATTGTACCGGCTTCATTGAGTGTTTTGGGGGGGACAGGTTGACCGCTGGGATTTTTAATAATAACACTACTAGCACCATGAATATCGGCATGTACATATACATCTGTGGGTTTCATGTATCTTTTCACAATGAGTTCATTCTGATGTTGATCTCTTCCCGCGATAACCAAATAATTTTCAGAACTAATAAACCAGAAAAATTTCTCAAACCAGTAAGTCTTTCTTACCTTATTTATATTAGTAATGGTTTGAACCTCTTTCAAAGTTTGTTTTGTTTTTCTTTCAGCTGATTTCAAAGCTTTGCTTTGAGATTCTATGGTTTTTTGCTGCTTTCTTGCTGCCGAGCGTTTCTGATCATAATATCTTCTAGCGTTGGCAAATGCTGAAAGTGCTAAATCTACATCGACCATCAAAGGAGCTATTCTATCAGTATTTTCAGAATCAGACTCCATACTTTCAGTGACATCTTCGTAGGGATCTGTTAAATATAAACAGATGTGATTGACCTCAAGTTTCAACTTTTTTATATGTTTTGCTACGGGGTCCCCTTTGGTTGCAGCATCCTTCACCATCTCATCAATATCCTCCCAAGATACCTGGTTAGCTAAAATAGTCTGAATAGAGAAAATCGCACTATCCACCAGTTTCTGGTTTCGAGTGATGAGTTCTGCTTTTTGACGGTCGATATCTTGAGTGCGCTCCAGAGCTTCAAGTCTGTGGTCATGATCTTTCCTAACATTTTCAAGTTTCTTCATTGCATCTCTTTCCTGCTGAACTGCTCTCAATTCTAATTTCTGACTCTCTAATGATGAGAAAAAAACATCTACTGCTTCGTTAAATGTTGCAAATTCTACATTGGGCATTGATTTGTGTTGATTGAACAGCACTGGATGAAATTCTTGATTGGAATAGAAAAAGTTTTCAACGTTGACATCTGATTTTGGACGTTCCTCTTTTTTCTGTATGATATATCCTTTGCAATGTTGTTTTTTTGATGCCTGAAATAAATCCTCAGCATCTGAAATAGCAGCAACGAGTTTATCGATATGTTCAGATATATCAAAATTTTTTCCTATTTTTATGTTACTCAGGTTATGTTTCAGGAGCACGTGTTCTATAATAGCTGGGCCATAATCCATTTTTGAAACAAACACCTTTTTCAATTGATCTCCCACTTTAGCATTTGTTAAAATTGTCATAATTTCTTCTTTACTGACCATTCCAATTTCCCTACCTCTATCTTGCGGATATTTTTCCTTAACTGCAAATTTAATTTTATCGCCTTCTGTGTGAGGGCGAAGGACATTCAAAATTATATAGTCATAGTCAGTAAGAACTATGTTTCCACGATCATATAACTCAAGAATTACGTGGTAAGTAGCTTCACCTGAACCGAATTGTAAATCAACTATTCTATCAGTGCCTATTTGATGTATGGCTTCTAACCGTTTGTTTTTGAGGTGCTTCCTCATCTTCATACTGAATCCAGATGGGGCAATATTCTTGGGCCATTCGAAATTTGTTGTATGAATACGATTGCCAGATTCAAGAAGTAAAACTTGTTTCTCCTCACTTCTTTGTAATCTAATCAAGTATGTCTTATTATCAATATCATAAATGTTATTCACTCTCATTCCAACACATTTTTGGAGTTCGGTGATAATACACACTATATCGTATGTATTATATCTGGTTTTCATTTCTATTCGAATGTCAAAACAATGTGGAAAATAAAAGGTGATTAAATTTGTTCTAATCCACAATAAACATGACAAGTTAGACTGTATTACGTCATTACGTCACTTTCATATTGCACATGGTCGTAGAGTGTCATGCATGTGCTGAATGACTAAATTAGAGAGAGAGAGAAAAGCAGCAACTTTTGTGTCAATAGAAAGAAAATTAAATAATGGAAGTGTTTACGCACCCGCTGACGTTTAGATACACGAAAAATTTTTTTTGCGAAATGAACTGCGTTTGTTCTAAAAAAAAACATAGTGCTATCGTTCACTAGTTGAGATATCGGGAATATCCAATGGTAAAAATTTTCAAACCTTATTTTATTATATTTTATGCTTCTGGAAAATAACATCATTTCTCGTCTTTTGGAGAAATGAGAAACACATATATATTTTATGTTATATATCAGGTTAATGCTTAAAACAAACGATTTCTTTATGCGTTCATTATTTATCGCATGCGTTCTGCAAGCATTTCACATACTTTGAAGTTTTGCGACTCGGAAAATTCAATAGGTTACAATTACAAGAAACAATAATTCAAGATGAAGTTTTCCCTACAAAAATGTAATTAATGTCCTTCGAAAATCATTATTTTTGTAGAAGACAATTTTTTCTGTTTTTTTGTTTTTTAGAACTTAGAAAATCTGCAAAATAAAAAAACTATATAAATATAGAGAATTTGCTGAATTCTTATGGAGAGCAAACTGGTAAGTTTGCCCTGAATTAAAAAAAAAAATTAAAATATTTTAAAAATTACCGTTGCAGAAATTTCATTTTTCATAAACTACACCTTACGATATATAACGACACATTTAGCTATCACAGTAGCATTTTTGTAGTAATTACGTAGTAACACTACATAATAGTAATGTTGATGTGTGGCATGTGCTAAAATCATGTTCCATTGAGCTTGCACCAGTACCACCGGTATGTACGGTGCCAGTTCTGATATTTGACAGAACTCATGTAGTACCTCAGAATAACAGAGTGTAGTACTAGTACGACACGAAGGCACCACTGGTTTCATCAATTGACCTTATTGAGTGATGCGACCCAATGATTGCCAGCTGCGGTAAAATAATGACATTTGACATTTACTAATGAATAAATAACCTATCTTTCTGAGTTCCTTCTGCAATTTCATATTTGGGACAGATCATCTTATATTTCTTCATAGCTGATTCTTCATTCTGGAGCCCCAACTTCATATAGGACGACTGGAAATCTCTTTTCGGCCATATTCTGGAATCAGTTTCTCATTTATCAAAAATGAAAATGCAGAAGGAACTCAGAAAGATAGGTTATTAGCAAATGTCATTATTTTACCGTTGTTGGCAACCATGGGGTCGCATCATCACTCAATAAGGTCAATCAGTAGCGTAAAAAAAGTAAATAAAACAAAATCCCCTGGTTTCTTGTCCGATGTCTGGGTTCTGTCTCAAATTGTGACCCCATTGACCCAAACAGCACCTAATTGGGCTTTGAAATTGGATATTCCTACAGATGAAGGAATATATACTTATTTGGTAAAGATGGAAACATCATAACATTCTTGGTAATTATTTTATTACAATTTTCTCAAACATGGGCGTAATATGTGAAAAATCATAATGCAAGTTTCTTATCAGTGCATAGAGAGTTGATCACTAAATAGGTTTCAAAAAAATTAAAATATTCCATGTAACATGTTAAATTCCTTTTTAAAATACTGGTCATTGATTTTGTCCACAGATCAATACATTTGCATGGAGGAGTGCTCTGGCTCCTAAGGAACTACCCTTGAGTGAGTTGTACAAACTGTTCAAGAAAAATGGATTCAGTCAACATATGTTGTCCTGTTTGCACTTTGTTTTTAAGACCAGGCATAACCTTGAAGCAACACTTGACGTCTCATCCTAAACAAAAGGTTATCGATGCTTTGGTTAAATTGTCCCTGGTGGAAGAATTACCCACAGCGAAAAGTAGTGCGTCACCACAACTCTTGCAGTCCCCTAATGTAGCAACTGCTGGGAGCAGCCACATTAATACAGCGGTGGTCAACCACTCTTGGAACCAAACTCCACCAGTGCCACTAGGGAATCCACCTCAAGTCAGTCCTTCGCATGGCAATCACTTGTTTATTTATCAACAGAGTATGAGTACAACGTCTCCTCAGCCTCCTGTTATGCATGTTAATCCACTGTCTCAACAGTATGTCTACCCGACTGCTTTCAATCCGTTGATGATGATGCCTTACGTTTATCAGCAACAACAGCAAGTGATACTTTCTAGTAATTCTTCTTTACCACCTCAGATCAAAGCACTATCATTTGACTCACATAATTCTTCGGAGCCTCAAAAGGATGCAGTTTCTATTATAGATACAAATGAGAGCCAGAAAGAGTGTAGGATTGTTGAGGTAATGAATGGTACATACTTCATTGTTCGAAAATTATTTGAGTATTTTATTCAGGTGTTGAAACTTTTATTTGTTTTTTTCATCGAAAGTTGTGTTCACTCCATGGAGAGAAGTAAAATAACTTTATCCATATATAAAAATGAGTTTTAGGATTTGATAATCAAATGAGTTCCAAAAGTAGCCACATAAAAAGCAAAATTAATACATACATACATTAATACATTGAATGTAGGACGAAATATGGACAAATGACATTATTTTGGAAAATGAAATCAAGTAAACCATATTGGTCAACTGATTTGCTTGAAAATTTTACATGCATGAGTTGCTAAGTACTAGGCATCTCAATAGAGTCGAACACTGAAAATTAATAGAAAAACAAATTCGGCATGTCCAAAGGAACACTAACGAATACTTTTAAAGTTTTATCTACCAGATTGAAGTATTTATGTGGAATTGAAGATTCAGATCATATATCTTTGCCTTGAATGATATCTGTGCTTAAAAACTACTATATGAATATATAAAGATTTGTAGGAAAAATATTGTCTAGTTTTTTAAGTACTAGGCTCAGAATCTGGATATGAAATAAATGAAGCAACATGTAACCATATACAAAAAACACTTTATTTTGAGATATGAAATTGCATAAATGGAGAGATCCCAGAGAATTCCTGACTTAACGTTGTTTTTTTATCAAAAAACATGTCGATTTTGGTGGATTGTAGGCTATTGAATAGGTAAATTTTGGAAAAATTTATCATTGGTTATTTTATAAAACTGCATTTTCGAAAGATTGCTAGAATCACAGCAGTATTTAACTTGAGGAAAATGTATAGATTCTGTGCTTCCAATCAAATTTTATTTGCAGGTAGAGGAAAATATAGAAAAACCTTCAGAGGAAATTGTGGATGACCCAAAAATAGAAGAATCACTATTCAATGAATCAATAACCATAATTGACAAACATGAAAGATCTTTAACAGATGATAATATGGAAACTATGGAAGATTTTGAAAATGAAAGAATGCTACTAAACGATATACCCCCAGATGACTTTCAGCCGGAAAGAGATGATAATACTCATCAAACTGATCACGGTACCGGACAAGTCGATCAGAATACCCATCTAGTTGGGCAAGAAGTTGGTAGGTCTCCAATATCTGAAACAAATTCTGAGTGGAAATCAGAAACTGAGTTGAGCAAAGCTTGTCAGACACAGAATGCTGGCAATGCATCCCCTATGTCGCAAGTTGTGGAAGAAGAACTAGTTCAAGAAACCGACAATAATTTCATTCAGGAAGATCAACCCGAATATTTTTACATGGACTCACAAAATGATGAATATGTTGGGCAAGAACCCAATGAATATATAAGTCAACAAAGTACTGAGCAAGCTCCTTTCACAGAGGTTGAAACTACTGAAAATTATGAGCAGTCTGAACCAATTTACACCTCAGCAAATATTTTGCATGGGGATCATTTAGATTTCGTGAATTTGGACGACATAATCATCATTAACGAATTTCCTCCAAATCAAATAGTTGCCCAAGTGGAAAATTTTGAGAGTACATCGCCTGAAAGACCTAGAGTTCTCATGACCATTGGGGAAATCCCAGATCATTCAAGGCTAGATTACGTGGAACATAGGGACTTTGAGGAGAGCATGTCGAGAGGGAGTTCACAGGTCAACATTAGATCAGACGAGAGAATGCCCGCCAGAGGTGAGCTCTCGGGACAGGAAAGTATTGGTGGTAATAGCGACATAACATGGAATCAATTGCAATATCAGGAAGGTAGCTCTCGAATGTCTCAGTCTTATGATTTGATTGGCAGAGGGTCATGGGAGGCTTCGGATAGTGATAGTGTAGACATGCCAACTGCTCCGCAAAATTCCACCCAGGTTTCTTACCAGCCAAACGATTACGAAGTTGAAAATGATACTCCTACTATTGTCAGCTGTACAGGTCCTCCTTTAAATTTCAAGTGCTCCACTTGTGGAAGAGACTTTGCAACTTCTAAAGAAAGAAAAGAACACGAAGTGGTGGAGCACTTTGAGAAATCAAAACCAAACCTGATTGGTAGTGAACTAGGAAAGAAGAGAGTTAAGAAACTTGTATTGAAGTTGAAACCTGAGAATGCGGAGGTTGAGCACAATTTTGATAATGTCTTTACCAATAAATTGAAGCAGGAAAATAATGCAGAACCTCAAGCTGAAAAGTCACAGTTGGAAACCACTTTCAAAATAGATGAACCCCCTTTGGAACCTTTGGATCTGAAAACTATCTGTCCAATTTGTGACCAAGTGTGCCCAAATGCTAGGGCATTGAAGATTCACAAAATGGAGGCCCACAAAGAAAATGCTGCTCTCAAGCACAAATGTTCAACCTGTGGTGAGTTGTTTCCCAACGAATACAAGTACACAGAACACCTCAAGATTCACCCTTTGGAGTGTAAGTTATGTGGCAAGTTATTCTACAGGCGTCAAAATATTCGACTGCACATGAAAAGGCATTTGGGACTCAAACCTTTCAAATGTGAAATTTGCGACAAATGTTTCATCACCAGACAAAAATATAATGAACACAGAAACATCCACACTGGAGAGGCTCCCATCAAATGTAACTTGTGTGACGAAAAATTCAGGAGACATTCCAACTTGGTTCAACACCGCAACCGCCACCATTTACAATTAAAAAAGAAGGTCAAGGACTACATTTGCCAGTGCGGAGAAATATTTCATTCGAAAAAAAAGTTGGCCTGGCACAAGGAAATCCATGATGCGAAACCGAAAGCCTGCACTCAATGCAGCGAAAAATTTCTCCACATGTCCAGTTTGACGAGGCACATGAGACGGGCACACAACGAAAAATTTCTGCCAGAAGACAAGCGTCAGAGTGAGAACGTGCAATGTCCGGTCTGTAACGGTACTTATCTGAGATCTTCGTTAGACGTACACATCAAGAGTCACAGCGGCGAGAGACCTTTCTCGTGCTTGATGTGTAACAAGGTGTTTACAACGAAGTGGAATCTCAAGCTGCACAAGTGGACGCACGCGAGTCGCACCTCCAAGCCCTTCAAATGTGATCAGTGCGTAGGGGCTTTCATTAGAGAAACCGACTATATAGCTCATATGAACTCCCATAAGAGTGTGAGGCCGTACACCTGCAACTATTGTGGGGCGCAGTTCATTAGAAAATATAACTGTTTGCGGCACGTGAAAGAGCATGAAAATGCCAAAACTTTCAGCTGTACTGTTTGTTCGAAATCTTTCCATAGGTCATACTACTTGAAAGATCACATGAAAGTACACAGTGGCGTTCGGCCCCACCACTGCGGGGTTTGTGGAAAAACCTCCACTACCAAATCTAATCATAATAAACATTTACAAATTCATCATGCTAGAGAACCAGTAAGTACTGAAAACTAAAAGAAATAGAGTAGGTTTGTGGGATATAAGATATCCGATATTAGACCTATTATATATATGATCTATTAGGTACTAAGATTTGCGAGAATCATACAGGTGATTTTTAATTGTTCCAACTCTCATCTTGGATTTTTTAACTTGAAACTTTATAATTTATATATCTGAATATTGGGTTGATATATACTTGTTTCAATTTCCAATAAAAACGGCTTCTGCTTTACTCTGGAGATTGCAGAAAAAGTAGTGTTTTGAATGGGAATATTCATACAGGGTGTATCTTAAATGATGTCATTAATTTCAGGTGGTGATTACTTGGAAACGAAACAAGTTAGGATACACGTTTATATGAACTTTTTTTATGAAATTTGAATTGTAATCACCACCCGAAATCTATGACATTGTTTAAGACACACCCTGTATATACTGCTTTAAATATACAGCGTCAACTTGAATAGCGTCAACTTGAATAGCGTCCCCCTTCTTATTGAACGGGATAATTTGCCAAGCTTGAACTTTTGGTAATTGAATCAGCAGTTCCTCAGTAATTAACAGTTTTATATTTGTTGTAGAAATCTGCAAACAAATTACAATTTAAAATTTTTACTATGAAAATCACAATTTTGTATCTCAAGTTTTAGTTCTGATATTCAGCGGAATTTATGAGAAGTTGTTTGTGTGATTCTTCCATGTCTTAGTATTCATTGATTTTAAATTCTATTTTATAAAAATTGTTTTTAAAATCTGAAAAGGCTATAGTGATGACTAGTACCAAATTTATTGAGGGGACCTTCAAAAAGGTAATAGAACTAAATTCATTGTATTTTTAAATTAGTTTTCTGAACGTCAATTTTATTCTCATTTTTTATTGTATTTTCCAGTTGTTTCCTTTACAGATTTCTGGGAGTTTTGTTGACTTCTAACCGTGAACGGATTTTTTCCCAACTAGACTAATTTTAGGTTGATTCACCAACTGATAGAAGGACTTTTTGTTGCTTGAACCTTAAATTCAGGTTCATTTTAAACTCCTGGACAAATTTTAATCAGAGACAGGTAAATGTTTACTAGGCCAACAAGCTGATGAAATAAATCTAAAAAGATATTTTTCTCGCTCTCTAGAAGTTGACACACATTTTTGCTAACCAAACCCTAGACATCCTTATATTTAGATCTAAGTGGGTATAATTTCACTCATTGTTCATATATCATCAGTTCCAAAGTTTATATATTTACCATATCACTTTATTCTTTTTTACATTTTCATGAGTGAGTACATACCAGCCAAGAAAACATGGCTAATAAAACTTCGAAACAAAAACCAAAGTTGTCCTTCTTGTAAGAAGGAAGAAGAAGAATGTCGATAATTGACTCGAATGAGACCTAAATATTTTTAATGAGCCCTCAGACATTTTGAATTGTTTTTGCTAAGAATCTTGAATTATGTTCTATTTGAATTTGAAAAAACCCTTTTCACTGGTTGGTACACCCATTTGATGTTACTTTTTTTTATCTAATCAGGGTTATCAAGACTATTGTCAAAAGTTTGGTATTAGGTGAGTATTCGAAGTTCACTATTTGGTCTTCTCAGTAGTATATTTCAATTGTTATCAGACTATTGTCGAATCTAAAAATATTATTTTAATGGGTAATTTTTTTTACGTAAGATTATTGATTTGAATTCTATTTAAACAAAACATATTGATCCGTCAATTATTTTTTTTTATCTTAATTTTCTCTTTTGAAAGCTGGAACTGTGATTGTTTTCATTTTATTATATATCTATTGATTTTTTTTGCAACCTTTAGATTGTTACGGGGTTAACTAAGAGGAGTCGTTGCAGAATATTTGTGAACAGAATTTTATATCAATTTTATTCATTCTGATACCTTATATTTTTATTCATTTTACGGATGTTTTACAACATTCTGAATCAGTTGAAAAATTTTTATTCAATTTTTGTTTAAATATATTCTAATACGTACTATTTATTTAAGACTGTCACGAGTTTATGAAATGTCATTGTAATATAAATGAAGGATTTTTTTCATTCATTTTAATATTCATGTGAATTTTCATACTCTACACTGTACATAGTAAATTAATTTTACATTTTTGAGTGTGCAATTGAAGTTTTGTATTGAATTGTACAAAATAAAATAATATATATCTAACAATGTTTACTCTCGTTTTGAACTACCATGGGATTGTGACAAATTTAATGGAAATATGACCAGTTTTACAGTTGTAATAACACTGGGGTTTTAACATCCACTCTCTGAAAAGTAATTGAATTTCTTGAGCATAACTACACATCTGTCTTTATAAAACCTGTCCCTGATAGCAGCATTGTTATCTGTATTTAAAATCTGTTTTTTCGTTAATCAGCTGTGGTCCTCATACGAACGACAACTCTCAGAAGTTGAGAAACTTGTGCGAGCTAAGGATTAACAAGGTTTTACCTTTTAACGTGTGATTCCTAACACGGTTGCAGAATCATCCCAGCTTCAATCAGATAAATTCTATCGAGGCAGGAATCGAATCCACGACCTTCCGATCGAATAGAGGAAAATTCCTGATGTTTTCCCATTCTGATCCAGTTACCACTTGAATTTCACATGTCAAACAGACTTCGAGGTTTTACTAGCCATTTTAAGTACATAATAACTCTCTAACACTCTAGAATAATTCTATTCTACTAAATTGTTACAACTCTTAAAGCAATTGTTTACATGACTCACCAAATCCGATTTAATAATACTAATCCTTTTCTTTCCAGAAGGTTTAGCATTATTGAACCGGTTTAATAACGTTCAATGTAGGTGACGTTTCGGTAGCGCTAGTTCCAGAAATCTTTCTTTAAGAAATCATATAAACTATAATTACTTCAAATCATTATACATTCACTTGACCCTTTGAACTAGATTTCAGAAAGATTCCTCAGAAGAATATTCTAATGACATTAGATTCATAAAAAACGAACAGGTAATATATTCATTTATTCAGAGTCATTTCCGGTTAAGCTGTTGTGCCGGCCATCAGCGTTTCCTCTTTTCTTCTGAAAACTATGTAGGAATGATGAATACTTGTACAAGGAGTAACTCTCATTACTGATGATCCCCTTCATGAGAATAAATTCACCCTATTTGAAAAGGCTTGTGGTCAAAACTATTGATGCTCTCCCTTCTATGCAGAAGGTGAACAGAACGTATTGGGTTAGAAACATTGGGGTATACTATAACAATTTTCAATTGAAGGTGATTCATTGGCAACGTCGCCGCTTCAGGTGGCCAAATCTGCAGAGGCGTACCAAAATAATATTTTTATTTATTTAAAGACATAAGTAATTACATAAAAATTGTTATAGTAGGTGGCGCTACCTGGTGTCAATGAAAAAACTGATTACATTTTCTTATTATGCCTAATACAATACTTCAAAAAAACAGAAACATTTACAAAATAATTACCTATGTTATGCTTGTGAATTTTCAGAATCCATTGACTCGTCCGAAGAGGAATCCTCAGTCACACTTAAATCTATTATTATTTGGTCGAAAACAGTGTCTACCATCCCGTCCAATCTCCACATTTTCTCTTCTTCCTTAATCACATGGGCTACAGCATTAGCCCAATCTTCTTTCCGTATCCGTTCCATTGCGAGTTCTAATAAACGTTGAAC
>WOGP01005776.1:0-12882 GCA_015342065.1 Leptinotarsa undecemlineata | reverse complement strand
GCTTCAACCAGATAAATTCTCTCGAGAAAAATATCTGGTCGAGGTAGGAATCGAACCCACGATCTTCCGATCGTGAGTCGGGCGCACTACCACCGCGGCCAATTCCACGATTTTTAATAATTAATCAGGGGTAAACTACGGTACTTAGAGAGATGAAACAAAGTGCACTGTTTTTCAATTTAAAATTTCTATCAATGGAACTATAAATGAAAAATCATGAAACAAGCTCATTGTAAATACATTTTAAATTCCCCATTACCCAAGTTCATCAAAATAGGTCAACGTAGCTAATGTGTTTAGAGATTTAGTTACTTTCAAACCTATGGCTAAGTAGAAGTAAAAGTGAGCGGATTTTTTTCACTTTGAACTTCGCCATTTCACAAAAGCAATATATGCATCCATGGATGACAGAATAACTTCCGTGACTCCAATGATACAAGTTGATGGAAATTTCGGAAATGATCTTCAAGATTCTCCTATTGAGTAAGTCCGCTGCTTATCGCAAAAGTCTCAGCTTGGCGACCTTGTTCGTCGCTGATGTTTAAAAATTTGAGCCATTCGATATTGTGGACTTGAAGTCGCCGAATATGGAAATTTCGGCACTGGGATGATTGATTTGCAGAAAGTCAATGGTGATTACAAGTAAAGAGAATATTCTGTATCTCTTGGTGGTCGATAAACGCAGCATATAAATTTTGTGATCTTTCGTGATATTATTATGAACCACATAACATAAAAAATTTTGGGGTTCCAGCATTTTCTCTCGTCGACAGAAGAGATCGCTTCTGATAAAAAGAGATATTCCAAAGTCACATCTGAATCTAGAGTGGAAATCATAGCCGGGATATAGAAAATTGAAGAGGTTTGTTGAAGCAATGACTTTGGTTTCTGTGAGTGCAAGAATATGACTATTTGTTTGTAGATGTTGTTGCACTGAGTTTATATTTGAGTTGAGTCCTCTGATGTTGCAGAAATCGATTTTGAAGTTGCTAGTGGGCCTCTTAGCGACTGCAGTTACTATGCTATCCATCTGTGAAATGATGTTAGGAAGATCCTGCCGACTATCAGAAATAGTGGTTTTCGAAAAACTTCTGCATTATGAGGCCCAGAGCCGGAAATCCGAATGGGGAGCTATTTCACCTCCGGAGTATATTGACCCTGGGAGCCCCATCATGTAATTTTTCTTTATAATCTCGCCCTAGAAACCGGAAACAACGGCACAGCAACAAATGTTAGCACGAAAGCAACTTCACGCTGCCTAAGCCGTTGCAATAGTATCTCACCGGGTGATGCCGGGTAGGATCAGCATCTACCATCCTGCAATGAGGACAAAGGAGCTTCAATTTCAAAGTTGATTTTTTTTTCATACAGTAATTTTCAACAAAGATGTCTAAATTATTTTCGAAATTAAATCTAATTGATGAACAAAATATGGTGGTATTACATTGCATCCTTATACAAATCTAATATTGATGATTTATGATTTTGATAAGGATGTTTGTTTTACTTTTTGGCACAAAGTATGTCATATTCTACGATGTTTCTGGCAATACAATCATTTTTGTTAGTCTAGATTAATTAATGTTTCTGAAGAGAGATAGGTATCTTTATGTGAGCTAATAGTAGTAGATAATTTAATCTGGAATATTCTGATGTGTTTCAATAACTTCAACAATAACTGTCGAAGAATCATTATTATTGGTTTTCTTGGATCCTTCACTTCGAAATCAAATCAGAATCTCAAGCACTACTAACTTCTTTTGAAAGGGAGGTTGGAGGTTGTATTAACAAATCATAGGTATGGATCAATCTTTTAGGATGTCTAGACCAACGAATGTGGTGGGAGTTGCAATCAGTGAGAAAAATAAAAACACCAAAGATTTGAAAATGTTCTTTCGATATTAGTTGAATCAACAACGGAAATCTAGAAATATAGAAGTTTGGAATGAAATTTTTATTGCTGATGAACCAATTTTCAGTTGACCTAGGATTTGAAAAATGGCAAACCTTCTTTGACGTAAATTATTGTATGAAATACTGATCTGATTGTGACCACCTAGCGAATTATAATTTCATGACAAAATAATTGAATTATACATAACTATCTATAATACATTTTCTTATAACCTTGTGAGATTGGATATGACAATTATTTTAACCACTCATCACTGAATGAATGGAGACCCAGTAAAACAATTCAATAGAGATTTTTCGTGCCTGCCCAAAGTTCCGTGGCACACATACACATGCGAGAAGTATATCGATGGAGAAAGATTAACAAAGCCGCCCGAGTCCCCCTTCAAAAGTGGCATACCCCTGGTCTGAACACACTCAAGGCTGTGAGAAAGCTTACAGTTCAATGGTAATCAAAACGGTGATTCAATTCACCACAGAACAGCGATCGTAATTATTACTATAAAGCCGTTTGTCCACACAACACATACCTATCTATTAAAAGTAATATTGAGCGAGGAATTTGCCTCCGTTTCGGATTTCTCTTCATTGCCAGTCTAATAACGTGCCGATAAATGTATGTAGAGGAAAAATGTTTCTTATATTGAGTTGAACACGTTTCGCTTGACACACATCAGGTATTTCGTCTGAAGACTTATTTCGGACAAAAATATTTTAAATTAATAATTCTTTTTAGTGCAGGGGTATGAAATAACATTTGTTAGTAAAGTATCTCATAGACCAATATATCAGTAATACTTATTTTATAGCCCTCTCAAGCGAGTAGCATTTGTTTGAATTTTATTTTCATTTGTTTTTGTTACTAATTTGTTTCTCACCATTCAACGTATATATAAGACCAGGAGAAAAATTCGGATTGAAAAAATACCAAATTGATTCTAGAAGTGGATATAGAAATTTTTGCCGATAAAATGGCCCGAAGACTGGTGTATCGATAAAGCGGACTATCGGCAGTTTGTTTTTCTCCGTCACTACGTCATAAAATATCAGGGTGATTGTGTTAACAGTTCACAGTGAAAGATTGTAATATTAATTCAAAAAAAGATAATAGATTACCAAAACAACAATAAATTGAATTTTTTTAAATCTCTCTGAAAAAGGCTACCACTATTATACCGTGGATAACTCAGAATATTTCACCCGTGAGACTTGGATCTGAAGCTCATTAAACTTTCATAACCCGTTGGCGAAATGACTAAACTACAAAGTAATAGGGCGTGTTGCGTATCGAGGCAATTTCTCTATTTTAAACATTGAATTCATATTTTAACCGCTATTTAATAAGTAATATACTCATTTCATATTGTATATATATTTTATATTTAAGGACAAAAATTCAATCATATTTTACTAATGGAAAATTTTACCTTTGCCCCATTGGTAAATCCACGTTATACAAAATTTCTTTTGATGTTAAATACGAACAAATTTCTAGACAAATCTATGAAATATCAAAAAGGATGATTATTGCTAAGGAGGGCAGCAACCTAGGCAGCAATGTAATGGAAACTATTAATGATAATCACTGAAATGTTTAGCTAGAAAAAAGGTTATTTTACAACATTTTGCTGGTGAAGGCACTTGAAACTGAAACATCGATTTTGTTGATTTACTGGATATTGAAATTAGATAAGGTTTATCAAATAATTTCTAGATATAAAAAACCTGTTGTTAAGACAACATTAAATGGCACCAGCTGGTAGTGAATCTAGCGCAGCGTTTTTTCTGAAGCTGGTGACATGAAGGAAAACGTAGCTTGATAATTCCTGATAACACAGAAGGTTCATTATTTTAACATCACGATCTACCAAAACTACAATATCAGTATTAATGAAATATTTTTATATTCGTTATATATCACACATTTTCATTTCTATAAAAAGAATAATAATTTACGTTTAATGTACGCATATTCGATTTTATCAACAGAGGTAGATGAATTCTTGAGAGGTTTTCTATTTACTACGTATCGGTGTGTAGGCTTATGATATCGGCAACGCCGATATCCACAATGAGGCAAATATATCCGATATTAGTATCAATCGATCCCTAGCAGATAAATAATTCTTGTGAAAATTAAGAAAATATTTATGTCCCTATATGGGCCTCATCAAGCTGAAAATAGTATTCAACCAGAAACAATTAAAACATATATAAAGTTAATTTAAGTAACGGTTGAGTTTTGAGGGATTGAGTGTTGAATTGGCATAATTGTTTCATAGAAAATTCCCCGATTTTCTACGTTGAATTTCTTTGAAGAAATTGATGTTAAAAAAACGAAACATAGAAAAACCCTGAGATATTACGAAATGGAGTTGAATTGAAAAAATCGAACTTCTGTACTTGCTATTTCCAAGAAATCTGATCAAGTCTCGTTTACTGTTAAAACATCGATGTTATGGTTGGCCTAATTGTTTTAGTCCGTGGCTCGCCAGCTTTTTCCTCGGCTACATGCAGGTTGGTGTTTCTCACCAAAATATATTTTCTTCAAACCGTTTTCCACTGTACATAACGACCTTTTTGGAGATATAATATATCGCTGCCAAAGAACATAGCCGCCGGCAAGGCACCATAACGTCAGTAACCAAGGAATATTGAATGCTAATAAAACCCATCGGATATCAGTTTTCTCCGAGTTTTCTCTATATACTGAAATGTGGCAAAATAATATCGGAGAACACAGTTCCACTGGCAACAGAATCAGCTTGTTAGGGGTCAAATTATATAGCAATATACCTTGGTAGAGTCGCATTCAAACTCGCCGTTTCAAACTCGGTTTTGAATTTACACAATTTCACACACCTCGGCAACTTTTAATGTTCATAAAGTTTCAATTTCTTCTCGGAAATATAAAGCTCTGCCGCAAGCCACAATAAACCTTTTCGGGTTGCAGTTAGAAAGTCGAATCTGTTTTAAAAAAATCTGTTCTGTTCAAAATCTGTTTTTCCGTTAACCAGCTGTCGCATCCCTACGAACGACAAACCTCAGAAGTCGAAACTTGTGCGAGCTAAGGATTAACGAGGTCTTATATTTAACGTGTGATTCCTTACACGAGTTGGGCGATAGCAAGTGAAGATCGATCATTTATACTAGGTCTTGAACCACCGACCACGGCAGTCAATTCGAGTGAGTGAACAAAGCACCCACGCCGAACCGCTTGGCTATCGACCGACCATCGACGAATAGAACCACTCACTTCAGACCAGACCCTAGGTTGCTAAATTATTTTCAGAAAAAAATACCATTGTGAAAGAATAAACTTTCCGCATCAGTTTTTCCTAATTTAAATAATCAGATGATATTAACTTTTTTACAATGTTTGTGCAATGCTAACAAAGCATGTTGTTTTAAGCACTTAATTCTTAAGAGAAGATAACTCATTTTAACGTTTACGCAAATATTCAAATTGAACTATATGAAAAAAAAAACTAGTTCAAAGGAATAATCAAGGAACCTGAATTACTCCAATGATTTATCGGATGTACTGAATCCACAAACAAAAACAACACAGAAACCTAAAATGAGATTTGAATCATGGCTATGGCTAACGTAAATGTTGAAGTTAAAAGACCAACAATACCGACGTTAAATGTTGAATAAAAATAATTAAAAGAAAATAAAATAAAATCTGAAGAGAATCTCGTAAGTGGTCTACAAAAATTTCGTTTTCTGAAACAAAATTACCCAACTTTCAATAAAAAAGTGCCAAATAACTCAACACAAGTAACAACACAAGTGATATTTTATTGTTTAACTATGGATTTTCATAAATTTATAGTTTATAGATTTCCAACATGTAACTATGTAACTCAGGTAACATTTTCAAATGTTGATTTCCTCAGAGATACATGTAGAATAGAAATTTTCAACCCATAAAATCGTACGAACAAGAAATCTCTTATAGTTGGTGACATCAG
Organism: Leptinotarsa undecemlineata; assembly: GCA_015342065.1. Lineage (NCBI taxonomy): Eukaryota > Metazoa > Arthropoda > Insecta > Coleoptera > Chrysomelidae > Leptinotarsa > Leptinotarsa undecemlineata. The sequence goes on along the minus strand of WOGP01005776.1, from coordinate 6,991 downwards.
ATTACAACAAAGTTCTAAGTGTCAGATCTGAAAATTTAGAGTGGTAGATATGATAAGATTAATTTGGTTTGAATGTTTAAAGTTACTCATGAAATCTTATGGAAACACCAGATTATTTTTTATAGTTACCCATATGTTTCGAAAGATTTTCAAAAAGATGATATAATATTTAATTCGTATAAAAGGTCACAAATAAACCTCTACTTAGCAATAGATCACATCAACATTAACCATAAGGTACAACCATTCAAAGAAATGGATCAGCCTAGACGCAATATAGACCAGAAATAAAATGGAAATGAAAGAAATATATAACCTGTGATTTCCTCATTAGACTATGTATGGGTAATCTTTATCACAGATCCATTACGGTAACTTATCGCGGTAAACTAATACATTTGCCCTTTCTACACTTGTATATAGTTCTCCATAATAATTTTCATATTTTTCAGATTGTGGAAGGTGAAAATACCGAAAAAAGGTAGATGAAAAACTTTTAATCAAATTTAAAAATTTCTGGACTCGGTTTCTTTATGAATGCATATCACAATGTTTCGTATGATTGCTTATATGTATTATGTCTTGTTTATACAACAGCAATTATCATTTAATATGAGTTCAAGTATAGTTTATACAATGAAATTTTATTATTAGGTTGTTCCAAAAGTTGTTCGTTTTTATGAGTCTATTTTAAACTGTAATATCCGAGTGGATACCTACTTATTAAATTTTACAGAAATAAGTGACATTTGAATCAATGCACTTTTGCCAACGTACACAAATCGAATAACCGTCAGTAAAAAAATTGTGTGCTAGGGATTCGATGTAGTCGACGAATATCGTTTTTGCCTGGTCTTGATTGGCGAAGGCGAGAAAGTTATCGAAGTGCTTGAAAAGATGGTGGTTGGTGAGGTTGAATTTCAACCCTCAATAATAAGTTTAATTTTCGGACGGTGATTTGTGAAACGTGCGGAAGGGCGTTATAGGTTGTTCACGTTAAGAAGAGAATGACATCACAAGATAACAAGTTACGGCGTTGCCAACATGCGCAGTATTTCGAAATTTCAATTTGTTTGTACTTTTGCTATTATCCATACTATTAACTCACTTTTAGTATTTGTTGAGACTATTTCGACAATGCTTTAGGCATATTGAATATAAGCAGGTATTATCAACAGAAATGATTAGTTCTGAAAAGAAAAGAAAGACTGACAGTTTACTAGTTTTTTTTTTGATTCGGCAACGTCTGAAATTTTACTATCAGTTGAGCAACTTATAAAATGAAATATTACTAGTTTCATTGCTGTTGAACGCATTTCAGTGACGCCACTTTCGGTACATTTCATTAATTTCCTCACAATAGGACTCTGCTATGATAGTTTGGCCCGGTTGCTAATTTCTGTCGACAGTTAAAATCATGGGGAACCCATTCTTCGAGCTTTTTCACTTTTCCACAATATGTTTTGATCTATCAAAAACGGAATGGGAGCCAACGACCAGTTCTTTTGCCATCCCACGCACCGTTTATGATTAGCCAGTCTCCACCAGGGCCCTCAAACCCTCGTCCTGGATCACTGTAGGTCGACCACTTTGGGACATATCTTCGACACTTAAATCTAATTTTTCGGACTGTTTCGGCAACGCTTTTTCGATATGAATTTGTAGACAAAATTTGGCCAAAAATCGTTCAACGACATCATATAGTAATAAGCTGAAGAGAGGCAAAATATTTCTATGAATTAATATATTCCACGATATAGTAGAATAAATACTTATTGAGATATGGAGTTACAAAAACACAAGATATTAAAACGGATAAACGATTTGTAAACCCGACCAAAAAAAGGGTAGGTACTTGGAAAAATTGAGTGGAATACTCTTTCTACCATTTTCAATGTGTCCATTGTGCCGTTAACTGAGTTCTTATTCTGATTTGATTATTCTTTGAAGTATTCGTATTCGATTTTTTAGAAGAGAAATATTCTACACACATTTTGTGTCTTTTTTATATTTTCTCATCTAATACTTAAGGGCCGAAGAAAAATATTGAGATGTAAATATACCACTGCAGAATCTGCAGATATATCAAACCTCTTAGGATACAGCCACCGCTAAGTTAATGGATTCCGTTTCACAATCACTTTCCAAAATTAATATATACTTTATCCCAAAAGGCACGAACGAAAACACTCTATCATCGGACTTTTGTAGGGGTTGTTACATTTTCCGGTACCGTGAATGTTTTTTATTAAAATCTCCTCGTCTATATGGGACGTACTTATGTGTGTGGACCGGCATGTTTGTACTATCAGTTATACACTACGCTAGGCAAGCAGGTATACATTCAGATATTACATTGCACTTATGTTACATTGTGGGGGAAAGTTGGCTCCCATCAAGACAAACCTGAACATTCACCTACACTCTGAGGAATAATAAGACAATGGAATATTAAATATTAATAGTTTTACGTTTTTATATTAGAGAAAAGAGTATTTGAAAGATATATTATACTTTCGACAGTAGGTATAAACACGGTTATCTCCAATAAAAATTACAGCATGGATTCAAAAACTATTAAATTGTTGATTCTAAACCTGCAATATTTTCTTAAGGCATGCTGGAGTACCTATTTTTGTTATGAAAAAAATGCGAATAAAATTATTGTTCACAATGTGTGTTTCATATTCCAAAGACTAAACTAGTTTTTTCCAATCAAGAAATTTCGGTCTCAAAAGGGACATGTTCCTTTCATTTAATATGCGTTTTCATTTCTTTCAAATACTGACAACTCGCGTCAGCAAAGAGATGGCCAAATCTTTTTCGAATAATTTTTTAAATGAGGTAATTATGTATCTCTTTTGATGAGAACTGGAATGAACACCTAAGTAACATATTACTTGTCTATTTGGTTGAGTATCGACTCATTTGACTTGTCGAATGAAACGGAAAAATCAGATTACTATCTAATTAATACTTATCGTATTTAATATTTAAATAATGACATCAGAATTTGATTTTTTTGGGGGATAAAGAAGTACTTTTTCATTGGGAACTCATGAAGATTTTGACAATATGATTACTACAGTATATGGGTACAAGAGCTGTTGTTTCTTGTATAATTTAACTTACATCATTTTACTATCTGTTCTTCGAAAATCTATCGTACTTTATTTTAAAATAGAATAGGTGAGGCAAGTTTCTTTTCGTATTATCTAAACGTTTCATTGTCACAAGTTTTTGACGCGAAAGATAGAAAATTAATGAAAATTTCTTAGTTATGGTGAAATACTTACTTCAAGACAATCACAAATAATGATTTAATGATTAAGTATTCATTTTTATATAAGAAATTAGAATGTAGCATTTGTCCAAAGTATTTTTAGTATTCAAATTGTTTCCTGGATAGACAAGCTTACTTAATTTTGAAATAGAATACCTGAAACCAAATATTTCTGAAACAAGTTCTTTTCCGTGTTATCTAAATATTTTATTAGTTCGATAAATTTTGAAAAAGATAGAAAATTTATTAAAAATTGTCAGTAAAGGCGAAATATTACAGGAACTACCACAAATATTGGAAGAGCAATATCTGCCTTGATGTATCATGTGCAGATGTTGAATTCTGCCATTTGTTAGGTTAGGTTAGGTTAGTATCTCTCGTACCTACAGAGTAACTTTTCAGTTATTAGATATTATTATTACATTTTCTCATATTGATAGAGTCACACTAAAATATCTCAAATTTGTATGTTGTATATCTAGGATTGGTAACAAGTTCTCTGTCAATACTTTAAAAATTATATTTTTTTCGTTGAAACAGTCGAATTTGGAATAGTATCGCTATATTGTGGTGCCATCCCTCCCACTTACTGTTTTTACAAATGTTAACTGGAAAGAGTTCAAAATGAATTTTTGAGGAGTGTTGCTTTTGAAATGGGTCTGCAAGTGGGTGATTACATCTTCAATGAAACTCAATCTCTACTTCATTTGACCTCATTAGAAAACGGGCGTATTCAGGTTGATTTGTTGTTTCTTTACACTCAGTTTGGTAAATTCAAGGGCAAAACAGAGAAAGAAAGGATGATAAAACAATCTTTCCGGAAAATGTGAACTATAGATATACCTACTTAATAGTCCATTATCAAGCGTTCTGAGTGAGGCCAATGAATGTGGTCCGAATTTCTTTCTTAATTCTTTGGAAGCATTCAAACTTACAGCGAAAAACTATGTATCTACCATGAAGGTATCTAATGTGAGAATTGTGTATGCTGATAATTTAGTTTTTAGATTGGTGTTAAATAGTATGGTTATTAATTAGTTGATAGAAACATGTCATATAATTACTACTACCATTTATACCAATAAATAAATGAATATTTACTTTCCTATAAGTAGAAAGAATGTAAAATTCATCTAATTCATTTATTATACTCAAAACTATCGTCTACTATCATACTTTTCAGTTGTAATATTTTCCTGATATGACGGTAACATTTTTCTCTGTACAGAAATAATCTTTTGATCAATTAATATTTGAAAGTCACGTTCATTTGAACGTATTACATATGGATTTGAACAACGGAATGAAGCACGTTATTATAAAACTCTATGGAAGACTCGATGATGACAAAAACCAGTTGGGTGTGAAGTTGACACTGTTACTATTTAGAACAATAAAACTAAACAACTGAACCACTGAAAGCTAAATCTATGAATTTTAAAATTTTACTAATTCAAATCCCATATAATCTTGTATCCTGTAATGACGGTAATTATGAGAATTGCCACTGAAAATATTCAAACGACCTAAAAGATTAAGAGAGTTTTGTGATGGATGTTTAGATACAAAGATGGTTAATCTCATGGTTAAAATTAAACAGTTTATTTATCGAAAATGATTTACTCCAGACAATAAATAGGTACCTCGACTCAAAATCAATTATCTATAATTAGCAAGCATCAGGTCAGCAGGTATGTTAAATGAACTGGCAGATGACAGATGCTAAAAGATAAGCAGAACGTCTTCTCAAATACAGGTTCATTTGCAAACGAATAATACAATTCTAAAACCCTATTTAGTAAGCATTCATCATTAGTTACAGGTAAATGAAAACAAATAAGAAAATTAAAATTCATTCTATAGAACAGACCCAGTTTTGTAAAATTTCATCACATCATTTTAGATGAATTCAAATAAGAGAAATATTTTAATATTCATCTACGTCTCATGTGTCTAAGTGTACTCTAAAACTGTTAATGAACAAACTATTGTGCAAACAAACAATTCACCGATAAACAGAAAGGAACAGGTTCTCGATTTCGACAGAATATAAATAGGTCTACAAGTGAAATGAGTATGCACGTTGGGAGTCTGTAACGAAATTCAGTCGGCTAAGCCAGTGAAAACAAACTACATATTTGAAACACCCACGAATATACATACATTGAAGAGACTTCAGAAACATGAAGGTGGTCCCATGTTCACATTACATAAAAATTCCATAGCGCTCTGTCTTTTAGAAAATATCCATCACACAAAGAATTTCAGACCATCAAAGTTGTTTATCGCAACGTATAATTGAGAAAAAATCAAAAATCCGCCGACCGTACGACGAGAAAAAACCACACACAACTCCTATTCGAACTATTTTGTTATGCAGACATAAAAACTGAACACTATTTCGTCGGTCGTTGATACAGTGTAGTCGAGAAGTTAAAAATCGCGTTGGCTCGTTTAATAATCACGCGAAATTCGGTTCGAAATGCGAAAAAAAATCGTTTCAATGAAACCATCCAACGGGACTGAAGCGTACCGCAAACGCCAAACCGCGAGCATGAACTGACAAACGAGAGAACAGCATGCCATGACCGAAAACCGAGAAATAACGACGTATGCGGTCGGCTCCGAGACTCGCTCTCCGAAAGCAAACGCGATTGTCGCTTCACCTGAGGGAGAAAGAAGTTCGCCTAAGAAACAAGAAGTAAATAATAAATTCCACCAATTCTACCTGTGGGCATTCGGAAGAAAAACCGTAATGCTAACTTGACGGCAGGCTACGATTACGCATTCGTCCATCGTATCACCTTATTCTGATTTCGAGAACGATCAATGGAGATTCTTAACGAACTCATATCATTTACAGTATATACACATATATGGTAGGTATGTGGTGTTTTCAATAGTAACCTTTGTGTGAAAATCATCCCGGCTTCATTGTTATGATCAAGTCACGTTTTTTTTTTAATTATCAACCTCTCTTTTTTGAAAACGAAAGACTTCGACGTGGCTCACAGGACAAATGATAATTTAAACAAATTTATTGAAAATGATTCAGACAAAACTTTAAGAGTCGGGTAGATCATGAGCATATTAGTTGACTTGTGGTTCATGCCCAAAAGTGTATATTGGTCAAACGGGGAGAACTTTTTTTCAAAAGGATAACAGAACATAGAAGTAATTTCTTGAATGTAAAGACCATTTGCAAATCACAATTTGGCAGAGGAGCACGAGTTAAGTTACGACTATGATGTGATACATCTGAAAGGGAACATTTTGAAACTCAATCTTCTGGAATGCTTGGAAATCAATAGATTAAAAAATTTGAAACATTTTTTGAAAGACTAAATAAAACTGAATATTTTCTTCTCATTAAAAATCAATTTTCTAATGGTGGAACCCCATTAGTTAGTTGACTCGTTAACTCTGAAATTTTTAATGTAACATGTCCATTTCAATCATTTTTTTTCCCGATATTCAAATTGGTATTTGGTTTACACGTAAACTTGAGTAAAATTTTCAGTAGGTACAAAAGTTATATAACTCAAATTACTAATTTAGACAATGCATTTCTTTAATGTCCCCTCCCCCTTTTATTTTTTGAACAAGTCAACTCAAAAAATTGAAATTTGGGATAATGAAATGAATGCATGAATACTTTATTTTGAAGTGAAATTGACAGGTGACAGGTGGGAGAAAAAAAATTAAATA
>WOGP01005775.1:0-12882 GCA_015342065.1 Leptinotarsa undecemlineata | reverse complement strand
ACATTGACAATCTCATTTTGTCGATGCACGATAGATGTAGGGCCGTAATAAACCAGCGTGGAGGCCATACTTTGTACTAATTCCAATTTTTTTTGTATTATGATTTTTTTTTCGGGGTGCCAAAGAAGAGCCATATTTTTATTAGTTTTTCTTATATGCGCACTCAGTATTTTTGACCATTTAATAAATTTTGTTACATTGTAAGTTACATTCGTTTATTAATCACCAGTCAACTTTTTTTTCTCTAAAGCTATCTAAAAAAAAATATTGCCATTTTTAAAAATATCCCTAGACTTTTCCGATGTGTGTATATGAAAACTCTTTCAGAACCGCAGAAAATAATAATAATAATGGAAACTTTTACAATCCGTGATGTATCATGTCACTTGATGTATCATGTCGAAGTTATGCATGAAATCTAGTCGACCGCAAGAAAACATAGAGATCATGGCGGTCGACTTGAGAAAGCAGATAACAATGCTTCATTATGAATTTAGATGGCCTGCCGATTAAGCGAAATCCAAGAAACGCAGGTGATGCATCAAAATCCAAATCGAATTGTCATTCACGTTCAGCGTATTTCTTATATCCTGTTCGATGAATTCTGTGAGAACAGGTTGTGCATGACAATGTTTGATATTTCGGGGATGACCGCACAAAATTTTTATTGACACAGTCATACGGTGCGTGAAAGTGATTAATTGAGGTTAGTATAATGTTTACTGATTGGTAAACTGTTTCGTTTGATCTGTTCTGTTGCAATGAAAAATTTTCGATGATTGAAAAGCTCCATATACAGGACAGATGTCTTTTTTTTATCAACGAATTCACTTTAATCACTTAGTGGTTCGTATGCAATGTATGCGGATTCAAAAATAAATGCGAGCACAGTGTTCTGTGTCTGTATCCTAGCTTTTAGTTAATGAGTTCATTTGGGAATTTTTTATTTTTTTCAAAGTGTCATAGAGAGTAAACCTGATCATCGTCAATTTTGGAAATTCAGCCATTCACTACTCAACATTCCTACTATGGTAAGAAATTATTTTTCATGAAGAATTTCAGCTACTTTGTTCAGTTACTAAAGGTCAGTAAAGTCCAAGAACGAAAGAAACTGACCACTTTTGATTCGAGATATCAGGAGTATATGAAATAAAATGTGGAATATGTCCTAAGGTATATATTGGTCAAACCGGCAGAACATTTAGGAATCGAATCCAGAAACATCATATGAGAAATGTAAATAAGGAAACAAGTTCAACATATTCAAATCAACTTTTAGAAAAAAAGCATATCTTTAACAGAAAGTTCATAGATAATAAATAAACTAATTATGTGATGATTAATGAACTTAAAAATTCAAACATTCTAATGAATGACCGATTTGAATAGATCACCATTATTGAACTTGTTTTCTCAAAAACCAAAAAAGAATTATTATTGATGTAGATGTGTGGTATTATGCTGCAGGCGATCATAATTGAAAAGGTGAAGGTTCAGGTAATTTTTTGGGGGTAGTCTCTGTTATGAATACCTGTAGTATATAAATATTAGTATAACAAACGACTTGAAGTATTCAAATCACTTGATAAAGCTCCTGTATTAGCGAAACAGGTCATATATATTTTTCAAATAAATTTTGTGGAGATCGAATCGTGAGGTGTAGCTTATGAAATTACTATGGATCTTCATTATGTAACGGCCGAATCAATCAGAAAATTAGATGGGATCTTCAACAGAATGGTTATCCCAAATATGTGGTAGAACATACCTAGGATGGATAACAACAGAAGCCATGTAAGAAAAGGAAAACCCCGTAACCAATGTTATTATTTCCCTCACATCGGATGATTGTCGAACTTTATACCCATAACAACAGTTCATGAAAGAATTGAAGATACTATTTTGAAACCTTCGGTCTCCCACTTCAACAAAGATTCGACGAAACCAAAGGTGTGCTGATAGATATAGGAATGTAGGATTTCACGGCTGGCGTCAATATTTTCTTTGACTTCCGTGTAGTGCCGTGGCCTTCTTTGGTTACAATCTCCAAACGTTTCAACACGTCAAGAAGAGTATTTTGACCATGCCACTGAAGATGACTGCCGCAGTTGCAGTTGAAACGTTTGGAGATTATAACCAAAGAAGACCGTGGCATAACCTGGAACCAATCAAAATAAGCGGATAGGTAGTTTACAACTCGGTGATATATTTTTGGTCATCTCGTTCAAACAACACCACCAACTATGATAGTTTCATAAACACCACATAATTGATTAATATCTCCTTTTCTACGGATACATGTTTGAAAAATGCATATCAGATATTAGCGCATCTGAAAATGAAGTACTTGTTCCCCCGAAAACATTGGCATGAGTACTTAAGTACTGCATTTTATCCTCGTCTCTATAGCTAAAAATAACTGAACCGTTTTTTCAGTGATGGCGAAAGGATGCAGTAGCATCTATCAAGGTGAGGGCACAATAATTGTTGATACAAAAAAAAGAAGAAACACATTAATGAAAGTATTTTCTGAAGCCTTCTATATAACTAATGTGTTCACGATTTAGTATACCCTCCAACTGTCGTTTCGGAAGAAGACAATTTGGAAAATTGTTCGAAGCAATTTGCAAAATTATATCTTTTTCATTTGGGCAAGAAAAGTGTAAATGGATAAAGGTGATTGTTTTAATGATCTGAACACTTTGAGGATAATAGCACGATCAGTAAAGCACATATACCGTAACGGAATGCGTTACGGTACATACGGAACGGTTACGTCAATATTCATGAAACAAAACGTTTTGATTTATATTAATAATATTGTAATTTTGAAGACAGTATGAATTCGATCAGATTTGGTGAAACTGAAATTATTCGAGAAAGACCAAAATATCGCCAAACATTCATGATATATGAAACGATATTCACATAAAAACATAACGTTTTTTATTTGCGATGTATTAATAGAATTCAAAATACATGTACACTGGTGCAGCGAACATTTGTATATAATTTTTATGAAAAGTTGTCGAACAATGGTCGGACGGTTGCCAGGCGGTTTGACGTGGGTACTTTGTTCACTCACTCGAATTGACTACCGTGTTCGTCGGTGGTTGAAGCCCCAGTTTGAATGATCGCGTTTCACTAGATATCGTCCAACCCGTGTTAGGAATCACACGTTTAAAGGTAAGAACTCGTTAATCCTCAGCTCGCTAAGTTTCGACTTCTGAGGGTTGTCGTTCGTAGGGGTGCGATAGCTGGTTAAGGGAAAAACAAATTTTTGTTAAATATGGTTTACTCTAATTATGACTTGAAGCTTTTTCCAAAGTAATTTTAGAAACCGTTCATGTGGCAGCAGAGGGTTACATTTGAATTATTTCAGGTTATAAATGGATGTTCACCCCACTCTATCTGCATAACTTTTGTGAAACTTCAAAAATCTAGAATGACAAAAGGGTACCAAAATTTTACCTTTTTATGTTGTGTGGAACTTCATGGTTGTTGTCCACTGATTTGAAGTCGCTGATTTCAAATCTACCCTCCCTTATTATACAGTCTGCTGAATTTTTAAGATATTTCTATACTAGTTACATTCAAATTTCATGAAACCAAGTGATTTTTCACAAATTCATTTTATGCTACAAATATATGTTGAAAATATATGTAGAACCAATCCCAACTATTTCTGTAACCTCTGTGGTGAACATACATTCAAAAATTGTAGACTGAGTGTCCTGAGATTAGTAAAACTCGTGTATCTTGATCACTTTGGATTTTCTATGGAGACCCGTTACAAGTATTGGGTGCCTACAATGGTATGTGGAACATGCGTGGAGTCCTTTGAGATTATAGGAGAATAAGAAAAAACCCAATTTTAAGTATCAAACATCAATGATCTAGTGGGATCTGTCAAACCATCAGAACGAATCGTATTTTTGCATGGTTGATATGAACGGGATTGATGAAAATAGAAGAGACCGGTCCAAATGATTTCACCCTTTCGTGTTGTCTATCTGTATCTGCATCTGTAGAGTAGGGAGGGTGAGTGTAAGCCCACAGCACATAGACCAAATGTGACCCATTACATATCCTCTAGGGGTTGTCCTCCTAGGTCATCGTCCATCCTGTCCTTTTCAGGAAGGTGGACAAGTCACGGGGAGACATCTTTGCTTATATCGGCAGGTGTACCTGCGAAAGGTACACCTGCCGAAGGTATTCGCCGCAGTGCGGCGAATAGCCGCCAATCTACGACGTGTCTATCACACTTTAAGCCAAGACGTGCTGCTGACCACCAAACAGTACTGCCTTGATAGGATACGATTGCTAGTGGCTGCTAAGAAGTCACTAGTGAGGCGAGCGAGAAGTATCGCGGAAAATCTCAGGTTCCGCGAGAAACCTTCTCGCTTATTCCAAGAGCCTCCACGTGTTGTGGATAATCCGCCGACCGCTGATCAGGTGGAATCCTTCTGGAAGGATATCTATGAACACCCGCAGCCACTCAATTTAGACACTCCAGCCCTAGCGCAGTTCGAAGCTTTCAACAGAGAGCCAGACAAGACCAAAACGATGTTTGTCGTGGAGTTTTCAGCTCCTGGCGAAACGAATATCGTCAAAGAAGAGGAGGAAAAACGGATTAAATATCGAGATTTTCTCTTCGAACTTCGCAGACTCTATCCCGATTACTCTGTCAAGATGGTTGTTCTGATTATTGGAGTCCTTGGTGGAATGATCTCCTCTCTACTCTCGAATCTTAAAATCATACCGGCTAGTCGCACTAAGGCAGACATCTTAGCCGCACAGATGCATAAGGCTGTCATTCTTGGCTCATTGCGCTTGCTCAGGGCACATGATTCTCGGACCCAATGATCACTTAGCCCACGGCGTGGGGAGTGGTTATTGGTTGATGATGCTGGTGCGCCCTCCCGAATATATCGGGGCTTCGGGGGATAGGGCTTGACCAGCTTACAGTGCCGTAAAAAAATAATAATAATCGTCTTTATTGTTTCTCAGCTCTAGTTACATTCAAATATTCAAATAAATTATAGAGCTAGTTGCTGACATAAGAAAAGGCTAAGTTCAACTCATTTAGCACAAGTACTACTGAGTTGTTCTATTACTACTTAAGTTTTCTGGGGAGCTAATTCTAACAGGTGCTATTTGCCGCTTTTTGAAGCTCAGTCTTCGAGCACGACAGGGGTAAATGTAATCGCATTGCTGAATATTTAACCAAGGAAGCGGCTGGACTAAGAATTTTCTGACCCAGTGGCACCTACGGCCTGATGACTTCGACAATTGTGGAACTAGCCAAATGTTACACTAATGCTCAGTCCCTAAAGAGATGGGATGAAATCAAAGGATGCAAACTCGCCAGAATCACTCTGTGTAAGCCTGAGGAGAACCTGGCGCTGAAGAAATATCTGGTGATGACCAGGAAAAATCTACGCTTGACAGTAGGATTTCTGACTGGCCACTGTCAATTAAAGAAACACCTCCATAATATAGAGCCAGTGTACACACTTTCATGCAGGATATGTGAATAGGAAGATGAGACTATACGGCTTGTCGTATGCTAGTGCCCGTATTTATCATCAATAAGAGAGTGTGTGTTCGATGAGTCTTGGCTTACACCTGCCGATATAAAATGGATGTCTCCCAGTGACTTCTCCACCTTCCTGGAGAGGACAGCATGGACAATGACCTAGGAGTACAAGTCCTCGGGAGGATCTACAATGGGTCACATGTGGCTTAAGTGCTGTGGGCTTACTCTTACCTTCACTCCATACTCTACAGATACAGACCTCAGTCTTCGCTATGTTCATCAGTATGCATTAATTTTTTGCAGTGACTTCAATATCAACATCGTCAGCAAATTCTATAAGAGTAGCCCCCTTCGGAAATTGCATCAGAAGGAGATCGATATACAGGACTTTCTGAATGGTTAGGCTTGGTACATACTTTCAGACGAGTTTTTCTTTCTGACCAGTAAGACGCTGACCAGTAAGAATGAGTTGTTAAGCTGCATCATTGAAAGCATTCTGTATGTGTGTGCATAGCTTGAAGCTTCTCTGGAGATTTCCTGAACTTCTAAAAGACATCCACCGACTGTCGACCTTTTCTGAACCCAAATCATCTGTTTTTTGCAGTTCTTCTTCGAGAAGGATAGGTATGAGCTAGTCGTATACTGAAACATGTAGGCAGAAAAACTATACAAACATTCTGCCTAGATGTTTTACGCTTTCAAGCAAGATTTCAGCAGTTCCAGATTTATTGCTTTTGAGTTCATTTGTTGTAGATTACGAGTATATACTTCTACAGTATGTCCAGAAATTATCGAAATTCACTTTTTGGTGATGGTGGGGAATTTCTTTACATTGTCAGAATAGGTCTGGTTGGAAGGTTTTTCGTGACTTTCTCGTATCCATTTCCATAATTGTCAATGTCCATAATGAAATATTTTCTTGTACCCTGCATTTCTGATAGTCTGTTTGTCGGTCTACCTACCTATGAAAATGTTTATGAATTAGTGTTTATGAAAATGTCCCTACCTGGGTAGGGTACTGGAAATCACTCTAGTGGAAAGTGTAAAGTCGTCTTCAGTTCAATCCGGATTTATTCGGATCTTCCAATCGAGGTACCAGCGCTCGAGGTCGTCCAATGCACGTTGCATGTAGACGACGTCGACTACTGGACCCGTGAAAGATGAGAGAAGAGCCGTGTCATCGGCGTACAGGGATATCTTCTCACTCTCGGGCCTTGGGAGGTCATTTGGGTAAAAATAATACAGCGTCGGAGAGAGCACAGCCTCCTGTGACACTCCAGCAAGGATCTCTCTGTTATCAGACAGAGATCTCTCTACTATAATCTGAAATGTTATGTCTTTAACGAAATACCCAATCCACCAGATTAGGCCCCGAGGTAGGTCGAACGCATTCAATTTGTGCAGAAGGCCTTCGTGCCAAACACAGTCAAAGGTCTTCGACATATCCAATAGCACGATATGCACTTTCTTGTTGTTATTAAGATCATGGATGGTGTTTTCGACCAGCTTTAGAGCCTGTAACTCAGTGGAGTGTTCTCTCCTGAAGCCAAATTTTTCATCAGGCAGAACATTTTGGACCTCTACTTCTTCGTTGAGCCTTTGGAGAACAACTCTTTTAGCCAGCTTATCCGCCGACGAGAGTAGACTGATCGGGCGATAGTTCTGTGAGAACAGCGGGTTCTGACCCTGTTTTGGAATCATGACGACGATCGTATGCTTCCACCTTCTGGGGAAGTGTCTGAGGGACAAAGAACTGTTTATAATGTTCAGCAGACATTCGACGTAATTTTCCGGGGGCCTCTTCAATTAATTGTTATTTATTGAGTCGACCTCCAGAGCTTTCTTGGCCTTTGCGGACCTGATGTATCCTTTCAGTTCTTCCACAAAAGCTGGACAGATGTCGTCGCCGTCATCTTTCCTGAGGGTTCAGTGAACCCGATCTTCCAACAGCATATCGCGGTCGATGTCGTCATCGTTAAGCTGAAACTGACATTCCATCAAGTCAGCAAAGGCTAACGCTTTGCCGGCGGGGGAGAAGCATACTCCGTGCTATCCGTGAATGGGTGAGATTTCAGTCTTCCTCCCCCTGAGTCTGCGGGTGACTCGCCAAAGCTTGTCACTCCCAGGTTCGAAGGGAAATTAGTCTAGTATTACTTCAGTACTCGAACTGTGATACATCTAGAAGAAACAAAAAAACTTCATGCTTCAACTCCCACTCTTCCCCTATAATTTTCCTTTGTACGCACAGTTTCATGATGTTCCTCCTCCTTTGAGATATTTCATCATGCGATCGGGACAAAATGATTTTTTTGTTTCCCAGTGAAATTTCGAACATGTTGCTTTCCATTTTCGTCATGCATAAAGCTTGTGCACCACTTTGCCATCTACTTGATATTGATTGCGGGATAGTGACTCTGATACAGATATTTACGGAAGCAGTAGTGCCTAGAGAGTGCCTGAGTAAAGTAATCGTTTACTTCTCCAAAGGACCAATTAACCTAACTCTATGTTGGGATATGGCAATACGCCCATTTCCCATAAATATCACTATTTCATTTCAGTTGCCACCTGCGCAAAATGTTTTCCCTGGATCTAGTTCTTCACAGGCCACTGTATTGTTCCCTTCTCTTCATCACTTGGATTTTTATCGGCACCATCGCCGCTATCACGCATGTTGCCTCAGCAGATGTCCACATGAGCTACAAATTCTGATATACGTTTTTTCCGTGCAGCTGTAGGTTTCTGTATTGTGGTATACCAGCATGGTGCACCACTCATGATCTGGGAATGGATTTCATTAGACATGATCGTCTCTTCGTCGCTCTGGAACCTTCCATATTGGGCATCATCTTTGTTAGCGATATAGTCATATTTTCCGCCTTGTATCCACGTTGCTTCAGATGCTTCGTAAACGTATGGAGCCATAATTTACCGCCTTGCTCAGTCCAATATGGCCCACTCAAAAAAGGAATTGTATTGTCCCTGTTTTTTTACGCTTCATCAAAATGCCAAATTGGGTTTTTATGGGGCTAGTTTCAGGTGTCGACCTTTCATCTACTTCGATACTCGCTCTATTTGGTATATTCATTAGGATATTTTCGTTTCTGGCTGTGACCAGACGACTACTACATCGTCCGCAAAACCTATCAGAATAACTTCATCTACAGGAGTTTTTGTGTCTTTCAGTGAAATTTCTCTTTCTGATAGATATGAGTTTATAAGGTCCTCTACTAAGTTACTAAGATGCACAGTTGAAGGCATTCTTCACATCCAGCGTTTTGGCCGCGTAGAATTTTCGATTATCTCCTGCTTCATTGGCAATGTTGACAACGTTCTACTCTTTAGTGCTCTTCCTGAATCCTTACTGTTGATCCTAACTGTTGCTCAGCCATTTTATCTGTATCCATGTGACTCATTGTACATCCTCCCGAAGAGTTGTCCTTCTAGGTCATCGTTCATCCTGTCCTTTCCAGGAAGGTAGACATGTCACTAGGATACATCTCCTTTATATTGGCATGTATAGGCCAAGACTCGCCGAACACACACTCCCTTTGACAACCTTGAGGTGCCTCACGACGGCTTCCGCGAAGGTTTTGGAAGGTGTAGTGGTGCGCGGCTTCTTCAACTTTCTTGGGGTTCCCCCCGTGGGGGTGCTCAAGTGAGGGCGCTTTCTTGCAGGGGCAGCCGGTTTCTTGCCTTTATTCAAGACGGAGCTCTTGGCTTCCGCCGCAGGAAGTGCCCTTGATGTTGGAGGTGGAGTGGGGGAGGAGGAGGTGCACTTATAGTTCCTGCCACTTCTGCCCTTTTCGCTATCTTTCTCCTTTTGCCCTTGGCGCCGCAAATGCGCTAACGCCTTGACTTTTGAATTACATCACGAGGTGATCTGCTATGTCCAGCCTCATTCCGACCGGTATATTGGGGTGGACATTCCTGTTCATCTCCAGCCACCGCTATATATTGAGGTAAGCATTTCTTTCCAGCCTTGCGATTGGTTTTTGTTTTTGTTGTGTCTGTTTCTGTGTTTGTTTCATTCAAGGGTGTTCCCACGAGTAGCAGAAGAAGAGTTGGTTACTTCTGGCAGAGACCCGCATTACCAGAGGAAGGCTGATTAAAATGAGGTTTCGCCCGGACCAGTGGCATTTCTGCCACTGACCAGGAGGCCGGCGACCTCATCTGTAAGACCAGATTGGCTTCCCGGACAGGGCCACCAGTTCCCTAGGGACACGTCTGATAGGTAGCCCAGCTAGTTTTTATAAATTTCCCGTTAAACATTCAGGTATTAAGTGTTCAAAGAGTTTTCCACCAGAATTCAAGAAACATATAGGTTTGAATGATGACGGGTAACCTGAAGGTTTGTGGTCTTTCCTCGAAAGTACTAGTTTTGCCTTTTTCTAATAGCCAGGAAAGATTTTATTCGACTCATCACTTTGTTGTAGACAGATACATCATAGGATGGTTCATCTGAGGCTAGGGTTCTATTATTTTTCAGTTTTGTTGACGCTTTTTTTTATTTCTTTCATGATGGAGTTTTAGAAATACCCCCTTCTAGTTTTGCAGATTACTCAGAGTAGGGTTTTGTTTTGGTTGGAAACCAAGAATACCCTTTCTGACTATTTTGTAGCCGTGATTATATTCGCCTAGCCTTTTCCAGCATTTCTTGATGCTATTTCTGAACAACTTCTTGCACTTCTTGTTGACCTGTACATGTTATTACTTGATTTAGTAAACATTGGTGTAAAGTTTTAGAGCATGTAGCAGATAAGCATGGCTTCATATACCTTCATGGGAGTTTAGTTATCTGCCTTAATTAAAACAAGAAATCCTGTAAAATATAACACACAATACTACATATTGATAAAAATATGTGATTTTGAATTGTTGAATGAAGAAATGACACAGTAATAATTAATAATTAGAGTGTTATTATTTTATACAGAAAATATTACATCAAATTGAATGCACTGAAAAGTTGCCAACCAGTCTAGCAACCAAGTGAAGTGGAAACGAATTAACCGAAACTTCTTCCTCATTTTATTGACATTACATAATTGTACGCTCAAAAAACTCCTCTGAATAAAATCATCATAAACAACGCAATAAAACGAATAAAAATTTCTTATCAACCCTCGCGGTATCCGATCCCTTGTAAACATTACTTATGGAAAAATTCCTGAAGGGAGAGAGCAGCAAGGACTCCCCACAAAGTCAGTTCTACGATAAATAGCTGAGATTACCCAATACTACTGTTTCAGAAGGTCTTACAATGACCATTTCACGATGGTATTGAAGGGACATCATTTCCAGTAAATCCTGCTCATGATCTTTGATGTGTGAAATGTGATCGAGTGGTATAGTGTTGAAAAAAATTCACCGGAATCGATTAGAGTATAGCCTCAGTCTTGATTGGATGGGTTTCTGTTCAAAACTTTTAGTTTCGAAGTGGAAGTTTAATACTTTCCTGGTGGAACCAGAGAAGTCATTTTAATTCAGAAGTAATATAGCGGAACGGCATACAAATTGGAAATATTGTGAATTTACTTTGAACTTTACTCAATGGTGAGGATACAATTAGGTGATTAGAGGAAGTCGAAATTTTAGTGAAATAAGATAAGAGGTTAAAAATTTGTCTCTGAGAATTCATGAAAATAGGTATGTCTCACCTCAATCGTCGCAGTGCGATTCTTCCAAGTGTCTTTTTGAATATGGGTGAAGGAAAAAGTTGCAGGAGCTGAATCTGGTGAATACGTTGGTTGAGGCTTAATTACGATGTTGTTTTTTTGTCAAGAAATTACGAGCAAGCAACGACAAGTGAGCAGGTGCATTATCATGTTGGAAAAGGCATTATTTATTTTTCCACAATACCAGACGTTTCCGTTGCTTCTCGCAAGCAACGCATAACTTCAAGATAACACTTTTTATTATTCATTTATTCAACTGCAAAGCCAATCTACAAAAACATATTTAACAAAGTGTGAAGAACTACAAAGTATTTTTAAAAGTTCATGTTTTATATCTACATAACAATTTACAATATTACAAAACATTTAGCGAAGTGTGAAATACCAAATACCAATAAATCTACCTTTTTTGGGTTTTGTTACCTTCCACAATCTGAAAAATATAAAAATTATATTGGAGAACTTTATACAAGTGTAGAAGGGCAAACTTTTTTACTTTACCCCGATAAGTTACTGCGTAAAAATCAAAGTATTTTTCACAAAGAAACATCTTCTATTTATCAGTAACCTGTCGTATTTAACAATTTTGCCTATCAAAAAAATTGTTGAGAAATAATACAATACTTATCTTTTACGTTTCGGAGGCCAAAATCTGCCTCCGTCTTCAGAAATGGACAAACAATCCTATAAATTCGCAGTTATTCCTTTCTGATTGATTATTTCTATACTTCTTCGACAGATGTCAAAGGACTTTTGAAATATGAAATTAATATAATTTTTATATTTTTCAGATTGTGGAAGGTAACAAAACCCAAAAAAGGTCGTTGAAAAAATAGCTGACCTCTTTTTGAATCGATCATCATATCGAACATGTTTCGCGATTATTGAGAGCTAGTGACGGTACTTTGCCTATTAATTTAGAGCAAGATCTTTCTTCGTAGGTATAGTACCTACCACGAGAAAAGTTGGTATCAAAATATACAACAATAATTTAAAATTTTACCACATTTTCAAAATTGAGCGCTAGTCACCACAAAAGTTATGTTCTACGTGCACTGCACTACACGCAAGTGTAGTGCAGTGCAAGTAGAACAGGGAAATTCCCTAATATTGTCATCGAACGAGCTAGTCATAACAACACGTGAAAATGAAATAGGATTCTATCGACTATCAAACAAAAATGAAATGCTGTACATTTACATTTGGCACAACATAAGAAAACTTTTGAAAGCACTTTAGATGTGAGCCATTCTTGAGAAAATTTGTTTTGGCATTGCTTCAAGTACTAGCTATGTCCCAGAAATGCGATCCGTATTTCCAGATATTGAGGCAAAAGCCCCAAAGATCTGACGGGCTATGAAGATCAGCAACAGACTTCAAGACGATGCAAGCGGAATACAGAGTACGACCATTTCACCGGCTCTACTCCAGTCGACGACTTTGTTGAAAATGAAACACCTGGACAACGTTTTGAAATTCGTATGGAACGTATGGAAGCATATCATAATCTTTCTGGTGGTTTTGGAGTATTTCGATAGCTAAAATGCTTTACAACAGAAGATATTTTGAAAAACGCCTCAAGTATTGTCAGTGCTCACGAAGACGATTTGGAGAACAACCTAGACGACGCATTAGTGCAATTCGCTGAACTGCTAAAAACAGATG
>WOGP01005774.1:0-12882 GCA_015342065.1 Leptinotarsa undecemlineata | reverse complement strand
GTTTGAATAATTTCAATTTTATAAAAAAGGGTGCCTGATATTGCCCCACAACAATATTATCCTGATGATGATAGTAATAATTTTTCATTACAGGTGTTCTACTACTCTACCAACCTGTTTGTGAGTTCTGGTCTCCCTGAAGAGAGTGCCAAATTTGCCACAATAGGCATTGGATGCATTATGTTCATCATGACACTAATCTCAATCCCGCTTATGGATCGAATGGGAAGAAGGACGCTGCATCTCTATGGACTTGGTGGCATGTTCATCTTCTCCATTTTCATAACGATCTCGTTTCTCATCAAGGTTTGTTGGCATATGCCAAGATAGGGTTCGGTTTGGTGGTGGGGCCTGTTAACAATAAATTACAATTAAATTACCAGTAACCGTGACTTCCAAAGTGAATAATACACGTTCCCGATAACTTCATTATTCGACCTTTCTAATTATAGAAAAAGAAATATCACGAATAATAACTGATAATCAACCTTGAAAGACAAATAAATCTATAATAACCATCATTACCTTGTAACAACAAAAAACTTTGTTACTACATTATTTACGAAATTCTAGAATGAGTTAAAGAGCTCAAATCATTTGAAAGTTTCCCTACATGAAAATAAGTCGATATATTGAAAAATTGGGTTGTTCTCAATGAATTTTTGAACTTTCACGGCCGAAAGTGAACTTAGATTGTCAGTGGACCAATGGAGGGACTGACATTGAGTGGTACATCCATAACTACTATGGGCATCTTCAGCGGTAGACTCATTAACGAGTCTACCAACGAGGAGGTCGCAACGCATTGCTGCCAACAACCGCTGAAGATGCCCACTGTAGTTATGGGCTAGGAGTCAATCTCTATATTGGACCGCAGCTACCCAGCCCGGGTAAATAAAATTCAAGTATTCCCGGTTTGATCCCATAAATTATTTAATTCTCATTTTGAAGTTCCTTCATGATGAGAAACGTTAAAATTAACTTCAAAACATCGTTACCTTGATATTCAGCCAACACACAACATATCAAAAATATTGTATTGAGCTTCACGGTGAAATGGAAGAGAAACATCATATTTTTAATGTTATTTATGTAGACATATATAATTTCGTTGAAATTTGATGTAGGTATTCGTTTGTATTCATAGAGGGTTGAAATAAAAATATTGTTTTTGGAGGATTTTTGTCATCTCTCTTCAATTTTGTTACAATGTCTTGAGAGTGGTTGCCTGATTAGTTCGTTAGATTCTCCTAATGTTGTATTCTCAACGTTGAGGTTTGGTATCTAAACCTTGTCAGAGAAGATGCACACTGTGGTTTCCTATTTTCCTTTCCGACTGGCCAATTAAGTTTCAAATGAATTTTCTGAAATTCCAGTCGCATTATAACGGAAAATTGTCTGTGTGAAAATTCCTAATATGGCTAATGTATTCAAAGTATTGTATCTATTATGATAAAATACTCTTAAAAATCACCATCAGTCCTATAATCATTTCTAAATTATTCATTCATTTCCTGTGAGTTTTTTGGATGGTTAAAAACTTTCCATCGGTGCATGGACACTGGAATGGTCTCTGCAAAGTACAATAGTTAATAAGTTTGCTCTCTTCTAGGTAAGGTCTCAGAATCTAATCATGTTATGAGCCTTGTCGTGCTTGTCTGAGAAAGTACTATACACATACCTGTTTCTCTTCATGGATGAATGTCCGAATTCTTTTTCATTTCCCAAATACCTTAGAATTGAGGACAGTTGAAAGAGTTGAAATAACGGACTGATGCATTTTTTTGAAGCTCTTCCTTCTTAAATCAATCTATGTTGAATGCACTATATTGGACTATAGAGTTTTATTGTTTTCTGTTGAAATAAAGTACTTAGTTGAATAAATAGTTTCGACAAGACGAATATTTTTTTAATCAGTCAATTTTATAGAGATTGATGGTAAATCCACGAACATTTGATGCTTTGAATCAATCAATAACTTATCAGAAAATGAACAAACAAGGCATTGCTACAAGAAGAATGATTGCACGCCTTGAAAACCAACGGAGACCAGAAGATGTTTCATCCAGAAAGAGAATATAACAATACAATCAATGAACAGACAACCATTCATTCCATCACGATTTGGAAATCGGTTCGAAAGTTCGAGTGAAACCGTCGGAAAACTAGCAAAAATCATTGAACAAGAAAGACAATGCAAAGATAGAATTTTTACGAAAAAGTGAGAGTGGCGTATTAGAAGATATCAACTAAATCACACTGAAGTCCATCACTGTTAGGATTCAAGTAAACTTACTCCAAACAGTGAAAATGTAGAAATGTTTTTAGCACGTCAGTATGTAGACAAAGAACTATATTCTGCATTGTAAGATTGGCCATTTTTCTGTGATATATGTTTCAAAACAAATATGCTGAATTAGTCTCAATATAAAAATTTTTGCAGACTGGAAAAGTGATTGACAAATGATGCAAAGGATACCTGGTGAAGAAGAAAATGTGAAGCTATTTATTATGTCAAATCTTGCAGCAAAACATCTCCCAAGATATAAATCCAAAATATCCTTCACCTATGAAAGAAAAGTACAAATCTATAATGACTAGGAACAAGTATCATATTGAAAAAGTGTTTTTCTGCAGATGTAAGAAGGATATATAGCAGCTTTATGCAATACACTTCCTAGACTTAGACTGAGAGGCAAGAATTACATCATGATAAATCAACGAGAGCGTTTATGGAAACTTGATTGAGACTAACAACTATGCCTAGGAACTAGGGCAACTCTCAACTAATAAGTAACAACTTAGGTTGAAACGAAAATGGGCATGCGCCGAATTAAAATATACCTACACAACAGGATGAATCACGTTTGAATTGAAGAGATATATTTTTAGTAGAGATCAACCTTTGGGAAAGAAAGATTTTGACTTTCTACTACATAAATTCAATCTGGAAACGTAAATGACAATCTATACGTCAAATAAATCTTGAAAATTGCACCAGTGACATTGACAGCTAATCAAAAACTAATGTCAACCAACGCATCACGAAGCAACAGTTTGGAAATATAATTCGATAATGAAATCTCCTGGGAGAGTTTAATATTTTTAAAGAATTGAAGAGCGACATTTGCTCGTCCTCACAGAATCCTAGCTATTATAGATCAAGTCAACTTTATTCTACTTCGATTCTGAAAATTGGGCACTCGTATAGACGATTTAACATAATATTGCATGTATCACAGGAGGGTACTCACGTAAGATAGGTAACTCTCTTCGAGAATGCGAACTATAGTCAGCACTACAGTTTTTTGGTGTTGATTGATAGTATGAACCATTTGAAAAAACTGTTATTCCTGTGACCAAACAGTAATATCAGTAAACGATCCTGCCAAGATTGATAGTTTTTGGTCAAATGGTCCATTGAATATGGAATATTCTATTATGGATGGTGGTCAGCAGGTTGAATGACATGATTTTTTTTTTCTTTCTGATTTCAATGGTGTTGAGTATAATTCACTCTGAGAACTAGTCAAATTTGAAAATTTTAATGAGAGATGACAAACAGAATTATCCTATTACAAAATTCTCAAACATAAAGGTTTCAGAAAAGTTCAAGAGATATAACGTGTCAAACAAACTTCTTACGAAGCCGATAATATACGGATATCATTGTTTTTCACTTATCTTCAGTTTGAGATAATTTTTATTTGTGAAATTATATATATTTATCTATTCCATAAATTGTATTATATTTTTGATTTTTCAAAAATTGCGTTGAAAATGAATATAACCATTTGTGTTGGCAAATATCAAGAATTCGTTTTCATTGTGAAAAAAATTCATTCTGTTATGTAGAAAATAACATAATAAATTAATATAATTGTATGCATTCGGGAATTTTTTTAATCAAAAATTTCAATGCAGCCTGAATAATAATAATACCAAACATTTAACAGAACAATTCGAATGCAGTTATTCTGAAAATTGATTGAACGAAATGTGAGATAATTAATACCATTGTTAACGAATCATTGTTCGTTGGCGTGTACAGTAACTAAATAAGGTTTTCATTGGGTTTCATTTAATTAGTTGAATTTAATTACTGAATTTTTTCAGTCCTATTAATCTGGTTATGATTTCATGAATTCAGTTTATTCGATTATTGATCAAAATATTATATTGACTGATATTATATAATTTTCGGGGTTGTAAACAATGGTAAGGGCCTGTTGGACAAAATTCTCGTTTTGTCAAGCTTTCGACACCGTTTAATGTTTTCCTCAGGACAAAAAAACAGATAAGTTTTCATCTATTAACGTGAGGTTATTTACAATAATGGGAATCTCTTTAGAGGAAAACACCATTCAACGATTCTTATTGAAATGAACGACAATGACAGTTATCAAGATAGAAAATTTTGATTAGAATGTGATACAAATATGTAATTTCCTTTCGATATTTCAGAATAATAATAGTAATGATAATTTATTCATACTATTTCATTACATATCTTAATTCTACCAATCATAAAATGAACAAAACAGAAAAAGGAAATGAATCCGCGCGTGGCATGAAATCTTTGTCCATTAAACGTGAACATCAATAAAATACAAATATTTTCTAATTTTGTTCAAATATAAAAACATACAAATCTGAAAATTGTTGATACTAGAAGATTTAAAATCCAAACCAAAGACTGAACAATTTAAAGTGGAATAAGATTATGAAAACTTAAGTCAAGTCACATTTCTAAAATAATAAATTTCATATCAGATTAAAGGAAAATTTTGGCAATAATATCACATTACAATAATTACATCAGAATAAATAATCTGCAGATTATATTTTGAGCAACACCTCATGTAAGTCTATAACATACTTTGCTTGTAGCTATGAAGCTATCTAGTGTTTCTGACGGAAAAGTGAACAGCCAAGATCTGACCTTTTTCTTGAACATTTCGTATGAGTTGATCGTTTTGAGTTCGAGCGGTAGCTTATTAAAAAGTTTTGGTCCCAAAAAAGTATAACATTTCTGCCTTTTCTTTTTTTCAATTCTGAGTATCACAGCGTTGCTTTTATGTCTTGTGTTGTAATGGTGCTGAAGAGGTACCAACGACGATTTATGTCTATACTGCTTCAAGAGGATCACAAAAACAAATATCTGACTTGCATTCATTATCGTCGTTTCTATATATAGGCTACATGACGGATATTCTCGCGGTTTTGTAGATATAATTTCAAGAATGCAGTTTTGGATTTTTGTAGATTATTTACAAGTGTTTTTGAGGCTTCTCCCCATGCAATGATTCCATAGGAAAGATGGCTTTCGACTAAAGCATGGTACAGTATTTTGAGATATTTTATATTAATGATGTTAGGTATGTTTTTGAATTTATAGACTATGAATCGCAATTTTTCAATTACATAATTAATTCAATATTCCCAATTCCAATGAGAATCTGTATAACATATGCCTAGGTATTTAAACGGACTCTATTTTCAGAAGGGTTCTGTCGCCGTGTTAAATTTTCAGTTCTTTATATTGTGGTAAATTTGTAGAGTAGGATGTAAACGGCAAAAAGTGAGTTTTTTTATAATTGATTGTCAGTATTCTATCGTTGAAGAAATTTATTATATTTTGAAAGTCAACCTCAATGTTATTTTTGAGAGTGGTTCAGTCAGTTCCTTCATAGGAAACGACAGTGTCGTCCGCGAAACTCACAACTTTCCCACACGTATCTTGTTCGAAAAGATCATTGATATAAAGATTGAACATTTTGCATTTTATTGGGCTCTCTGAAGCAGCTCTGATGTTTTTCAACAATTACTTGATGAATAGAAAATGAATGATATGTTTAAACGGTAAGAAATCTCAATATAATAACCTTCAGGCTGGTGTACTACAAGTATATACTTAAGACCTTTAATATAGGAATGTATATAGGTATGTATGCTTTCAAGGCTGACGTTAATGTTTCTGGTTTTGCCGTGGTCTTCTTTGGTTAAAATCTCCAAACGTTTCAAGTGCAACTGCAAATACTTTTGTTGACGTGTTAACTGAAACTGAAGCTCTTATTTCTACCGTGTCATTTATAGTGTTAACTTTCCGCGCACTTTCCGTAATGGCGGGTTCACACGTACATCCCGCGCGATTTGCCTTCGTTTTAGCGGCTTATTCTCTCTTCTTTTCTGCTGAAGTTCTCTTGGTATTTGTGTATTTCTATGGCTTCTACATACATTCTTGTTGAATAATGATTCGACGTTATTAGCTTCTCGTTATTTTCAAAAGGTAGTACACTTTGAAAACGATGCAAATTCAAGATGGGCGCAGCAACAAAATGGCGAATTACATATCACCTTGTAACACTGAGGTACTAAGTGAAATAAATAGAGATCTATTTGTACAAATATTGTACAAATAGATCTCAAATACAAAGTACAAATAGAATGATACGAAGCGTTATCTATACCAATAACCGAGTTTCGACGAATATTTCGGAGAAGCTGCTCACTGAACCAGGTTTCGAATAAAGCCGCAGTCATATCTTCTTGGTAATCAGCAGACGAATCTTTTATATTTTTGGCCGACATCGACAGAAGCAAAGCGTTAAGTACGAAACCACTTTCATTCCCGGCATGCAAAATTATAATAACACGTTTTCCCCTTGAAGAAGGTGTGTTCAAAGCAAAATACTTGGTTTCGTCTACCCAGCCATATATGACATCATGGCTGTCAAACCAAGTTTCGTCGAGGTAGATTATATGTCTGCGGGATTCTCGGTAGCTTTTCATTCGTCTTAAATATACTTGTCGGAGTTGAACAATGCATGTCGATTCCATTATGACCATTCGATTGATCAATTTTTTATATTTGAAACCACAAGACAATAAGACACTTCGTAGAGTTTCTGAAGATTTGTAATTGTAATCGAGATAGTCGAGTAATTTATACCAAATCATTTCCAAGGTTGGTACTTCATTTTTTCGTATATACCATAAATGGTTCGCCGAATCACATCTTTTGTAGCACCATCAACGTTTACGAATTTTTTATTCCTTTGTTTTCGTTTCACTGCATGGTCAATGACATCCCCTATTTTAATGACTCGAAGAACTGTCGAACAATATAGTTTCGTTAACTCGCATATTCTATTCACAATAGCATTCTGTGAAGTGTGACAGTTTTCCTTCTTCAAGCAGTCATGAATATTTAAAATTACTCGGTGAACTTGAACATGTGAGTCCTCATTTTGAAATTCCGGATCCCTGTCGATTAACACATATTCCTCACACGTAATGTTATCATTTGATTCAAAAGGTCTCCAGAAAGCCATATTGATGAAAGTACCCAAAAACACTAAGATTTTCACAAAAATCGGTTTAAACGATGAAATTGGAACCTTTGGTGTAAAAGTTGAAAACTTTTTCTAGAGATCAATTACCCTAACACCAAACTGATATTTTTGCACTCGATGCGCGTTTCGCTAACAAGGTTAGCATCATCAGAAGAAGCAAATTGATACTGAATCTAAAGACAAGGGTTAGCCGTTTTTATACCTAATGTTTTTTGATCCGATGTGGACTGTTTGTTAAATGATGATTATCCTAATTAATTTTTGGGTAATTACCTAGTGGAACCACTACATGCAAATTAATTTTTCCACTTTTTAATCTATTATTAACAAATTAATTTGCAGGTAGTGGTTCCACTAGTTAATTATCGAAAAATCAATTAGGATAATCATCATTTAACAAAGTCCACATCGGAACAAAAAACTTTAGGTATATAGACAGCTAATCCTTGTATTTTTTTCAGTATCAATTTGTTTCTCCTGAAGATGCTAACCTTGTTAGCGAAAGGCGTGTCGAGTGCAAAAATATCAGTTTGGTGTTAGAGTAATTGATCTCTAGAAAAAGTTTTCAAAAATCGGTTTGCAAGACCACTCACTACCTCACCTAACCTCACGAACACACGGCACTGATAAAGAAATATTGTGAAACGGATAAAAAAGTTAGTATTCAGCAAGTCCAGCTAGCCGAGCCTTTATTCCTCAACTACATTTGATAGCACGTTTACCATCTGGACGACTAGGGGCCACAGGCAAGAAATGTTTATGACTGTATTCTTATTTTTATTGACGTTCTAACTGGGAATGGATAGACTATACCAGAGTTGAGGAAACTGAGCTGAATGGCCGAATCTAATGTAAGACAAACACCTACTAACTTTTGAGTTAATAAAACGTGAAGTGTATAGTGTGATCAGCTGAAGATTTAACTTTATAATTGAAGGGATGAACATGAGCAATAATGAGATTAAAAAAAATGCAACAAGATTGAGTGAAGAATGCCCATATGATTCGTCAGATTCGAATACGTTCAGTAAGGAATGTCTTCACGTGTTAATTGGATTTGTAAGCACAATTGAAATAGTAAATTGCCAGTAGACAACACCCTTGATTTTTGAGCTACTATGTGACAATGGTTTACAAGACCTGTACCCTCATGTGAACATCGCACTAGGATTTTATCAACAATGCTTTACATTTTTATATGATGTTCAGTTTACCGGTCTGTCTGAAAAGAAGGTATGAAGTAATATACAAAGAAAATAGTCATAATAAATATTGCCCAGATCAACCTTGTCTATATTTCTTGTTATAATATCAAATAAAATATAGAAATTTCAACTACTGCAAAACAGAAAAGCAATCAAGCGAAAAGGAGTTAAAATTAAAAGATATAATTTGATAAATAAAGGCTGGACAGTCGTTTTATGGTACTGTTCGGTATTTATTGTATTTCCTGATTGCATTTCCTGATACCGTTTATGGTTTGTAATCACAAATTGCAGACTGCAGTCTCAGTGAGCTTAAGATATATTTAAATCAGTGATTCCCAAAGTGATCCAGATGTACTCCCAGGGGTCCACGAGATACTCGACGGGGCGTCCACGTTGGTGTGATCAACAAGTGGGGGTTCACAATTCGGGGGTCCATGTAAAACCTTGCGAATTCCATATTCACTACAACGAGTTGAGACTTGCAAAACGCCGCCGTCGTCCGCAACGCTTGTTCAGACGTGCAAAGGAAACGAAATACAACGCGTTTGTGTACTTGCAATATTACATGAACTTGTTCGATTATTCACTGATATAAATAATATATACGAATGCCAAGAATAAACATTACTCATTTTATTCCGAAAGAAAAGTAAATCGTTGTATTTGACAGGTACGTTATTAATGTACTTGTGATGCATTGTTCGAAACCTTTGGTGTAGTAATTAATATTGAATTTTAATTACATTACGACTGAGTAATAGTGAGTAATAATTTCACCACACCGAAAGGTGAGTTTTCTGAATAAAATAAGTGAGAATTGATTGGTTTCTTGTTCTGTGAGTAGTCAAAAAAGTAAAGTTTGGTAAAATCACTTTTTTGATTGGGCAACTTCACAACACAATCAATTAATGATTGAACCAATCAATTATCACTTTTTATTAGAAAACTGTTACTTCGTCGTGGGAATGCAACTACAACGTATCTAATTATCCATAGTTAGATCTAATCTTCACATTTTTTGTTGAGTTTTGGGAATATGCGGTAGAAATGTAGCTGCAGGGGGTCCACAGGAACCAGCAAAATTATGAAAGTGGTCTATGATTAGAAATATCTCGAAGCAAACGTTTCTTTCACTGACTATCGGAACCTCTTCATAAGTTTCTGTTTCCCTAATAACTCATCTGCTTCTTACTGACGTAACCAATTAGCACGATCGTTATTAGCCAGTCTTTCTATTTGGACAAATGATTGGTTGCTCCTCAGATGCGACAGATGTATCTATTTATTTCTTAATCACAAACTAGGGGCCTTTAATCTTCTGATAACATTGTGAATTCACTGAAGTTGGTCAGTGAATATAACATACACTCGTTTCACTACAGTATTTCCGAAATAAGCACTTTTCCCAAATACCAGAAATGCAAAACTTTTCTTAATGCGCATTTCACTAACCAAATTGGCGTCATTGGAAAATGTAGAGAACATTTCTTCAACCGTGTTTCACCATACAATAGATTTTTCAACGGTGGAGATTTTCATCAAGTAAATTAATTTTCAACATATTAAATATATTACTCATATGTTACTTTATATGAATATCAACTCATAAACTAGACAAAAACAATCAATTGAAGAATTCGCTAACCCCTAATTGAGTATTT
Source organism: Leptinotarsa undecemlineata (assembly GCA_015342065.1). Lineage (NCBI taxonomy): Eukaryota > Metazoa > Arthropoda > Insecta > Coleoptera > Chrysomelidae > Leptinotarsa > Leptinotarsa undecemlineata. The sequence continues at coordinate 2,658 of WOGP01005774.1, read as the reverse complement.
CTGATAAAATCCTTTGGTTGTTGTGTAACAGATCTGACGAGATTATCATTTCAAGAGTTGCAGCATTGTTGTATTTTGAAAAATTAGATTTGCAGACAACGAAAATATTTAACTGTTCCGGAATGTCTGGCGTACCCTGTATATTTATAAAAACAGAACATTTGCCGCAAATTTTATAATTTCCCCCAAGGAGAGAAATTTTCGAATAACTCGAATGGTGAAATGATTCCCTCTTTACTCTTGAATCTCAAGATCTTGCCGGCTTGCCGCACTTAGGCAGAAATTTTGGTCGGACAAATCCAGAAGATTCAATTCTCGGATCCAGTGATCACTTACCCAACGGTGTGTGGAGTGGTCATTGAGTAATGCTGACGTGCCCTCTCGAATGTTTCGGGGCTTCTGGAACAGAGCCCGATAAGCGCAACCTTAGGAAAAAATGATAATAATATTATCATTCGGACTATATTTAGCATATTGAATTTCTGGTCTCTTGGTTTTCACATCAATTCTCACAAAAGCGACTGCAGACGAAGTGTCAGCCGAATACAAAATGAATTTTCAGAACACAGAAATTTTTAGGGAAACCAATATAACTACAAGGATATTTTAAAAACGAACCCACATTAATCTCAGACCGCTTAAACATTTCACTCAAATACGGAAAAGATAGGAAAAAATTGCCCATTATTCAGAAATTTTCCACGTGACACTATCAAAATTAAACAATTTTCAGAGTTTATTTGAGTTTTTTCTTTTCGTTTTTAATCTAGTTTATTTTTTATTATTTTCTTGGTAAATGCTCCATATTTGTCTTTTCACACAACAGTAATCTATTCATTTCAATTGAATTTAAATTGATTATACCTAATACGTATTGAGAACTGTCCAATATTTTGATAACATTGTGTAATTCGCAGCTATGGAATGTCTTAGTGAATATTTTTTTCAATGAAGTCAGCTGCTAAAAGAAGTATTTATTAAATTCGTTTTTTACAGTTTTTGAAAGATGTCGGCCAAAGCTATAAGGGAAGCGACCGGAAAAAATCTTATAAATAAACATCTTGGAGGCGGTACAGCTGCAGTTCAGTGCAGATTTGCTTCCGTAAATCAAGACACCAAGTTTGCTGAATTGGTGGCTAACAATCCTTGGTTGAAAACCGAGAAACTTGTCGTCAAGCCAGACCAGCTCATTAAAAGGAGAGGGAAATTGGGTAAGTTTTTGTTTTTGAACGGTTGCACAATATTGTGGAAATCCAGATATTTCAAATCGATGTTTTCAGCATATGGAATTTTTAATTGTCAATAATTATTTAAACAATTGCACAATATTGCGTTGCTCAAATCGGTTTTATCTTCGTTTGATCTGATCTCTTCAGATTGAACGAAGATAAGCGTCTACGTAAGTACGCGTGATTGAGAAAAGTGCGGTTTTGAAAAAGGAAGTGAACGAATTTGGAGATTACGGTCGCATTTTTGTTTGCGTTGTTTTCAGGTAGATAGATCTATTTCAAAATTAAAATTATGATTGTGAACATACTTTTCTTTGAGTGAATTTTGTCAAAGTTCATTATTAATAGTTATACTCGGATGTCAAACTGTACTAAGTACTAAGCTTTTATTTCACTACATTATCTTCAGTTTGTAGCCATTAATAATAGTTCCGAAAAAAATTTGAATATTATTCAGAATATCCACCAAAGTAAAATATCAGCAGAAGCAGAAGGATACCTGGTTTTATTTTTCAAGTATCTTCTAAAAAAAGTTATTACCGGTTTCTTCTATCATCAACTTCACATGAGCTTTGAACTGGGTGGATTATAGTTCCACACCAGACTAGCTCTATACAATTTTGGGAGAATGAGTAAAATTATTTCCAGTCTGTTTTGAAGAAGAGCTGGGCTGTTTGGCCACTCGTTAGTGCAATATAGTGTCTATCATCAACTCAAAGTCGATTTCCGATAACTGAAAATCGAATTCCTTCAGAGTACCATTCCTTGAACTAGGCTGAAGCGGACAACAAAGAATAGATTTGTCATCACCCCATCTGAACGAGGTAACCAACCACATATCCGAAAACTTTTCACATATAGTTAGTTAGCATACTTGAAGACTGGCTATAAATCAAATCATCTACAGTTACAATATTGCAGCAGTTGTATCGCAACAGCATATGCAGAAATACATTCAGTGAAGAATCCTCCAATGACACCTGTCCGATATAATCCAACACCCTTCGTGGTGTCATCCAGGGGAGTAGTTGCTTTCTGAATGGAAGTTGAGACTGGCCTGAACGAATTGTTCCTTTAGATGATTTGATTTATAGCTAGTCTTCAAGTATTAGTAAAAACATTCTCGACAACAAAGCTCATATCACTCATGTGAAAATATCTATTTATTTCACTACTTCAAAAACATTTTTTGTTTTGGCTAATGAAACCTAATGATTGTCGATATACCCAATTTTGGTACTTGGGTATATGAATGACAATATTTTATTACCAACAGCAAATAAAACGCTAGGATTTGAACTCGTGAAACCCGTGATCATCATCACTTTGGTATTATTTTGTTGTGGAATTGGCGCGGTGGTAGTGCGCCCGACTCACGATCAGAAGATCGTGGGTTCGATTCCTACCTCGACCAGATATTTTTCTCGAG
>WOGP01005773.1:0-12883 GCA_015342065.1 Leptinotarsa undecemlineata | reverse complement strand
GCAACCAGTGATGCAACTGAACCCAGGTTTGTGTTTAATAAACCCTACAAAATACAAATAAAACAGAACACAAAATCAGATGCTGCAAATGCAATACGCATATATACAGACGGCTCAAAAACCAAAAAAGGTTCTGGATTTGTACTATACTCTAGATCAATAAGCCTAAGGATTAAGTGGGAAATAAGAAAAAATATCAGCGTGGTTCAATCAAAACTGGCTGGTATCTCAATCGTCACAAAATAACTAACTAGGAAAGGAATTTGTGGCAAAAACATAACAATATCCACTGATAGCAGACAAGCCCTATTAGACTTAACAGACAACGTGTTACCTCAGGGCTAGTACTGCAGTGCCACCAAGATTTAGCCAAAGCCTCGTTAAATAATAACATTATCCTGAGGTGGGTTAATGGGCTTTACAGGAGAAAAGGTAATCACATTACCGAATCTTTAGCTAAGGAAGCGGCTGGAGTAAGAATGTTAGGACCCAGTAACACCTACGGCCTGATGACTTCGACAATTGCGGGACTAGCCAAACGTCACACCAATACTCAATCCCTAAAGAGATGAGATGTAATCAAAGGATGCAATCTTGCCAGGATCACTCTGGGCGATCCTGGGAAGCTGGAGCCGAAGAAATATATGGCAATGACCAGGAAAAATCTACGCTTACCTATCATACCTTCGAGCGAGTATACTCATTGTTGAGCAGTTGTCAATATTTCCTTATAAAAATGTCGAATTTTGTGATAATTAGTAATTTTATATTTCTGAAATGAAAAAACTGGACTGAATGAAAATACTCGATTATAAACGTTGTTTTAGTGTTCATCTTAACCTTTTCAGCCCACTATTCAAATAGAACTATCTTGTATTCAAAGTGCACCGTGAAATGTACAAGTTGTTTCATTAAAAAAAGTAACAGAAATCAGCATTGTGACCAATAAATTGCTTGCTCATACTGTATACACCAAATTTTAAACAAATGGCGTTGCGGACAATGGATACATTTGACCGTTATGAGACTTTTAGCAATCAATTATTTTAACACTCAACTAGCCTGCATACGGAAAAATATTTTTTCACAATATATTATGTCAAAATCGTGTTATATTCTTATTGTGTTACACTTGATATACATACAAGTGAATCTCGCGACAAAATTTGATTTGATATCATCATACAAATTGTGTAATGTAATCAGTTGATGGTTGTTTTTTTCCTTTAATCGTTTGATATAAATATCATGGAGGCGCAAAAAAATACAGTTCACCGTGTTTCAGTCCGCCATATTGGATTTATAGTGACGTCATTTAATTTTCCATATTTTTTCAGAAAACCCTTTTATTTGATATTCATATCACGGGGTGCATGAAAATACTAGCCCATAAACTTGGAAGGTCCTACCATCATATTATTGTTCGTATTCTTTTAAGAAAACCCTTTTATTTGATACCCATATCATGGATTTACCGCTACCTTATTGAGCAGTCCGACATTTCGGATTTAGGGTGTCATTTCACTTTTCGTATTCTTTTCAGCAAATCATCGTTTTGATGGGGTACAAAAAATTACTACACTATAATTCTAAAAAAGTAAGCACTACATTTTCAGAAACGACTGTGACGTTTTTGCCTTAATCTGTCTCTTACAGCGGCATACGAAAATTATACTAAACAGATGAGACTGTATTGCTAGTACTTGGAAACTATCCTCACGAATAATAATTAAATTATATTAATTATATAAAAAATATACAGTGTGTCCACGGATGGAGTTGCTAAGAGGAGAACAATCTTTAATAATGATTTTATGACAAAAAGCCATTTTTATAGAAAAAATTGCATCTTTTGGAAATGAGATTGACATTAAAAAATATAACATTGGATGTACAGGGTGTTAGTAAATAAAACGTGAAAATGTTTCATGAGAAAAGTAGGTAACTACCATTATTATTTTACTTGTGATGCACTATTTGGAACATTTGGTGTAGTAATTATTATTACTAGAGTTGTATCCCAATAATAAACTGTTATTTTCAACACCACGACACGTGTTTCAATCACCAAGTGATCATCTTCAGGAGTATAAATACAATATTGGCCTTATTTATAACAAAGATGCATCTGCTAGGTACCTGCGTCTTAAATATCTCAAAATTAATTTCACAATGTTGCCCTATCTGCTAGTCAGGTAAATCTGATAACTAAAAATATTATTTTAACAAGCTATATAGCAAACTATTAGATATTGGTCCATCATCGTTATCTCTTAAAATCTGTTTTTCCGTTAATCAGTATCGCCCCCTACGAACAATAACTCTCAAATGTCGAAACTTGTGCGAGCTAAGGACTAACGAGGTCGTACCTTTCAACTTGTGATTCCTAACATGTTATTTGTGATATTATCATGTTGGTTTATTACTAAGATTAGTTAGTTTATTGGAGAAATTAGTTACCAGTTGAGATTAGTTAGACAAGTTAACAACAGGTATCTAGATTCCTATGAAAGCTTAGTAATAAGTCAACATAATAATATTATGAACAATGGTGGACCAATACCTAATAGTTTACTATAATAGACTGTATTGCCAAACATGTACTAAACTAACTGACTGTTATAAGGAAACAAGTATAGCTAAGGCACCAGTCAATCTAATAATAACACTGATGAATTTCAAACAAGACTCAACCTCTGACGGAACCAAAAAACTCTTTCGGAAGTTCGAAATAGATGAATATATCAATCTAGCAGACCCCTATTTCAATATTTATGCAGTCATTGTTCATTGTGGTTCTGGCCTTGAATATGGTCATTATTACGCCTTGGTCAAAGACGGAACGGACTGGTTTAAGTTTGACGATAGTAATGTCACGAAGTGTTCTGGCGATGTTTTGAATCTATTTGAGCCTTTGGAGACACCCTACATTTTATTTTATGAGAGAGAGGACATTGGCAGATCAAGGTCTTCAGATGATGTCGATAGTTTTTCCAGGTTTGCATGCAACTGAAAAAGCAAATGCGCCATTGGAATCAATGAATTCGCCCCGGAACGCCAATTAATTTTTATTGTTGTTTTTATTTTTATCGTTGGTTTACTATGTAGCTTCTTGTTGTTGTTGTTTTCAGTTATCAGATTCACCTGACTAGTAGATAGGGCAATATTGTGAAATTAATTTTAAGACATTTAAGACGCAGCTACCTTGCAGAGGTATCGTTGTTATAAATAAGGCCAACATTGTATATATACTCAGTTTAGTCTTCCTCTTCAAGATGGTCACTTGATGATTAAAGTAAGGTGTTAAAAATAACGGTTTGATGATGAGGATGTTTATAATCTAAAATAACGCTTGAATTTAAATTTTTAGACCAAAATTCCAATTTTTACATTTCAATTAATCATATGGTTTTTGCGATTTCACAGCATTTCACAAACAAATTGAACAAAATTTTCATATAATTTATGTACCTAAGTGGTCTATATTGATTTTTTGTGAAATTCTGCAATGAGTATTTTATTAATCATTATCGTCTGAAGAAAACTCGTGGGATGATGAGCAACTATCACTATCGCTAAGGTAATAATCAATGTTTCAATTATAATGTCCATTCTGGTGTCGAAATCCCACTTTTTGTTTTCATTTATCGTATGTCTTATGCGTTTTTTCCACGATTCTTTAATTTCAAATATAGATATTATCTGAATCTCTTCAAAGTTCTTACGCTATACGAGAAAATGTTTTGCGATTGATGAAATACTACCTCAAACATGTAAAAAATAGATTATTTTTCAGTTACATATTCAGTGCGACTATACATGTTTCCAATATAGCGCTATACGTTTTATTGAAAAGGCATCGAAGTTTCTGAAAATATGAATTTTTCCTGTAAGATATGGGACATATTAGGATAAAGAGATGGTGTTGCAGAAAGTCATCTAAAAAAGCTCATTTTTTTGCGAAAATATTTAGCAACCATTATTTATAGAAAAGATTCGGCAACATCTCATAATAACTAATCTTTATAAAAATAACTAAAATCTGTAAATCATCAGTATTCAATTAGACAAAAACGTAATAGGAAACAGAATTAAGTAGGTATGTCAAAAAACTGTAGGTCGTCCCAAGTCAAAAATGCAAAAAATGGAGTTTACGTTAATTACCGCAAAATATAAAAGTATACGGGTTTAAAGCGAACAAAATCCGAGCCAGTATGCCATGGTCGAATGGAAGAGGTTTGTTATTGAGACTTCGAGATACCATATAACTGAACTGACCATTTTTTTTCAACTCAAATCGGGACGGCTATATATAACATACCTATGTATGTATGGTCTATACAGTATGGACTCATTGAACCATCTTTTAATAATAATAATTCGTCTTTATTATTTCCAATATTAGGTAATTAACAGGTTAATACAACATTTTTTATTACAGGAAACTAAAAGTCGAAGTTCAGTTTATTTTCATCTGAGGGCGATAAAAATAACCTGTTCTTCCACTTAACCTCGACAGTGGTTAATGTGACAGTAATTATTAAATTATATGCAGCATATTATATTTTCAGTCGTATTTATATCGTTTGTTCGGAGGAACAAATTTGCTTCAATAAAGATGGTGATGATTTTAAATTAGAGTGAAATTCTTGGCACCTTTTCTGTTTTTCCGTTAACCGTTTTGATTATATTGATCTTTGTTATCAAAATCGCCTTCAGAACTGAAACCTGCAAGTGATTTTTTTCAGAAGAAATTAATCTCTCTACTTGAGCATTTGTACCAGGTAGACATAAACACAATACAATACAAAAATTTTCATGTTGCAGATCGTTGGTGCATACTTCCACCATACTTTGGTGGTGAATACTTCCACCAAACGAGTTTCTGTGTGAACTTTTAAATTATTCCAGTCTGTAATTTTTTGTGGAGTGACTTAGTTTACAATTAATGAAAATTTGTCAAATACTTCTGTATCTTTAGTACTGTCTATATATTCCTTTTCAATCAATACATCCAATGCTTTGTGTACATCTTCCCACGCAGGTACTTTTCTTAAATCTGCCCAATAAAATATATCTTCACTAAGAAAGTTAGTCCATTCTTTGACTTGTTTTACAAAATTATGTAGCTGTTCTATTGACAAATATTCATAAATATCATCTTTCAGTTTTATGATTAATAACAGTAAATGGAAGAAACTGATTGGTTTCTTTCTGAATCAAATTCTGAATGAGTTGATTGATTTCTTTTGCAGCGTCAATTGCCGATACAGTTTGACCTTCAACCTTCAAAACAGCTTGGCGAAAACTTGCTGACTGAGCGTGTAAAAAACAAAGCCATAATTCAGATGCAGGATCTCCAAAAAAGGCTTTTATTGATTTGGGGCAATGCTCAAAAAATAATTCTTTAACGGCTGGTACATTTTCAAAACTCTCTACAAAGCAGGCATCAGCGCAAGCAATCGAGATTTGCTGTAGCCGAGCATTTGGTGATGTTCTATTTCAGCTTCAGCTCAAAATTCCTTTAGGGCTTCAACTCCAACCGTATAAATATAAAAAAAAATAATATATTTTTACAATAAACCTATCGTAATCTAAAGGTAGGCCGTCTGTAGCAGATTTTATAGCATTGTGAATCATATGGGCTCCACATCCGATACCTATCAACGGTTTTATTTAGAGATGATTTTAGAAAACGGGACTATTTTATGCCCCAGATCATTATTTGGGGACAACGGGACAGACAGTCGAATAAAGGGACAGTCTCGTTCAAAACGGGACGTCTGGTCACTTCCCATATAACTGATATATCAATTTGAAAAAATTACTCACTATCTACGTCACATCAAAATGGTGTATATTGGAAAATTGGTATTTTCGAATATAAAACAACCTATTTGGAGAAATAATGAATTTGTTTAATAATCATGGAGTTATGAGGTATTTAAAAAAACTTGAAGAAAATCTAGATAGCTATAACTTTCTTTCGGAAAAAATGTTTTCTTTTGTTTGTAAATTTCAATTAAATCCAGGATTGTAACAATTTTTTTGCGTTTTGAACCTCAAAAAAATTACAAATTGCTGTGAAAATATCAAATTGCTGTTATAATATAGTATACCGTACTTCTATTCGGCAGGTTTTTAGCAGTCCTCCAAATATTCGCTTGATATCGTTAACCCAAACCCTAACCATTTCAATATTCATTCAATAGATATGCAAGAACGGATGAGTTTTGTCTACTTTGAGTACTTATCATTTTAATTATGTCAAAGGAAAGTTAACTTCAGATCAAATATTCGTTTAATATCGTTAGCCAAAACCCTACCCGTTTCAATATTCAATCAATAGATATGCAAGAAAGGTTGACTTTCGTCTACTTTGAATACTTATCATTTTAATTATATCTAAGAAAAGTTAACTTCAGATCAAATAGAGGTTTGAAAAAAGTTCGTGAAACTCTAGATTTGTACAAACAGTTCTTTATATTTATAAAATTCACATTACAATTTTTCTGCATAATAATACTTTATATTTATATTAATAATAAATACATGTTTTGGCAGTAGAAAACCATAATCAGTTTTATATTAAAATATCAACAATTTTTACTTACAAATAAACACGAACAATAAAAATCAAACCTTGTCGAAACACGATTAATAAATGTCATATATAAATTACGATTATGATTGTTTCCAACACCTCGACAGGCAGTTCAAAAATGTGTCTTACATGATCTGAGGAATAAACAGCTAAAGCAATGATCGTGGAAGGCGTAGCGCCCAAAAAACATTAAGAAAAATTTGACTTCTCTACAAAAAAGTCTTTCAAAAATATTCGTTAAACACAATAATTATTGTAGACATAAACAACTTACAAAGACTGAGGTTTCTACTATATTCAACTATATTTCACAGCATTGAAACACAAGCTTGAAAAACACAAATAGCAGGAAATTATACACTCAACAATAAATCAACCTATTTATTCAAAAAAGTAAACATATATTTTATGAAAGAGGTTCTCATCTACTTGTACTTAGAAAAGAAGCCTAAGGCTCATAATTCAAATGGGATCGATACAAGTCGTAAGAAATCATCAGCAGTTAATCATTCAGTATAAACATTCACGTAGGAACATATATATTATCTTACTATCTCATAATACATATGCACATGAGTTTTTAGTAGTGCCTGATAAATGGAAAATTTCAATTTTTAACACTTTAAACTTCTGGCATAGTACTTGAATCCACCTTTTGAAAGTACTCAAAAATATCAAAAGACTTTCTTGTAGCAAAAAAATAACTCAAATAATCATTACCTTTCACGAATGAAATAATATATTCGTCATTTATTATGTCATCATTGAAGCGAAATGACCAATTTTAATAAAAGTCACCTTGAAATCTAAATAAACTCTGATCATCGGTTTTTATATAACACTGCGTACGTGTGTTTGAGATCGTTCAAAATATGTAATAAGGTTGACCTTTAGATTATTAAATTCATCCTCGATTTCAAAACTCCAAATGGTATTTTGTTTTTATTTATCTTGCATACGGGAAAACAGTTTTATCTGAGAATTAATAACTTTTTTTGATAATTCCACCAGTGTGGAAAGAAGTTATAATAAACATTGAAATGTCCAAAACATTTATAACTAAAATAATGGTTTTTAAATAATTCAAATGATGAAACTAGTCCATTTTTTTGATTCATTTGCTTCTTTGATTGGTAATTTCATTTCACCTCCATTTGGTAGCTTCCTCACATTGAGTATATGAATTTATGATAGAAAAAAAACATATTTGTAAGGACCAATATGTTATGATTCATGTAGACATGTTTACACAAAATAAAAAACTATTCCAAAATATTTCAATATTAAAAACAAAAAATTATCACAACATAAAAAGAATTATTTGAAGATTTGTTACTTCATGATGTCTTCACATCTTTTTTGAAGGATTAAAAAAATGTAGGGCTTTTTTGAAGAAAAGTGATTTTCTGTCTGAATTATAATGTGTTAATGAAATTAATAACAACAGAATCATATTTAATCTGATTTGGTTTAAAATGAATATTAATTATGTTTTTCACATACCGATACAAATTAATTCTTGGAAAAAATATTTTGAAACAGTGACTCTTCAATAAAAATTTCTTGACTTTATTGCTGGCAATACACAGATTACCATTCATGTGCAGTTTTGCAGCTTATTTGATCTCACATATTCAAGAACCATTTGGTACTTGATATTGTTACGATGTAAAAGGTGGATAAAGTGAACCAACCGATGGACAATCACGGTAACTCAAATTGATTTTCACGACAATTTTTTAATTTAATTTTACCACATCACAATAAAGTATTTATTGTGATCAAATTTTGATGACAAACGGATGAGACACCGCATCTTTATCAAATGTATTTCTAAGAAAGTTCTTAGTGGTTTTTAACATTCTCTCGACTTGTAAAAGTATATATGATGACAATTAGCAATGATGATTTTAATTGAGACTGAAAGAAGGGTTGAAATCAACACCATATGTTACACATCCGTCAGACATACTACGTACTCTATAAGAGATATTCAGAAATCAAATCCAATGAAAACTAATCCATAGTGTACCTAATAAGACATGAATCGGTTGAGTAACGTAAATGACCATCGTCCATCATTAATAGCTCAAGTTCATAAATAGATTTCACGTCGGTAAAAGTTTGTGAAGTCAAAAATGTTTACTAATGATGGAGATCATTCAGGTAATAGAAAATACATTAACCTGTCTAAGTATTATCAAGCGACTCAATGAAACTTTGGACAAAGATATATTTCCATCTACCATGAAATGCGATATTTATGTCAAAAATAGTAACTCATTAGGTCATCTGATCAGAGTTACACCAAAGTGTGACTTGAACATCTGAAATGAAATAATTTCATCTTTGGAGACTTCAATTGATCGACTTTGATTCATATTTCCATACACGAGCTATAAAATTTGCCAATTTGTTGGCATTATTGGTGGTTTCAATTGGTTTCAAACATTATTATAATGATATATTTCTTCCTTTTTTGCTGGTTATAAAATGATTCATATTACGTACAGTTACATCTTGAGTCCATATTGAAGTTACTCCAAATTTTTTAACAGTTAAATTGTGATTTTTGCATGCATTCACTTTATGAACGTAGAGAATTTGTCCAATTCTGTTTTCATAAACTGATGTTACCTATTTTCTTGAGAAGTTAAGTAGTAAATGAGACACCCTTTTCATCAAATAAGAATAATCATGCAACTTATAGTTAGGCCAAATATTGGGTTTCATAAAAACGCTTAATTCATATTTATCATACAATATAATACAATACAATTTCTCCTGAACATCATTTCAAATCTAGACCCTATTCAAATGGTATTTAAAAATATTGGAATCGAAATTGAGTTTCATGGGTACATATTTAATTTTGACATTAGAAACAGCTCGACAACTGTAAAAAGTGTGTAAAACTTGGGTATATCACGTTTATTGGAATTTTTCTGTTCATTTTTCAACTGCAAATGGACGGATTGTAATCATTTCTCTTTCAAAATGATCAGAAAAATTATAACGTTGAGGAAGGTATATAGTACGCCTCATTCAGTCAAAAGGGTAAGGGAGCTGGGCTTCATCCCGATTGAAACGAAGATGTTCGTCAGTAGCACGTCTCAGTAGGTTGGAACCATTTGGAAAACTTTTTATTATTGATTTCAGTAAAAAAAGTTATTTTTCATAAAAAGTTCTGCGAGAACTGCAAACTGAAAAGTAGCCGTCACTACTAAGTATCATGGTTTTATTTTCGTACAGAACCTTCGTTTTTGAGAATATGAAAAATTATCATCGAAATAAGTGGAACAGCAGTAAATATTACGTTCAAATATGCAATGGGAATTATTAACAATGAAAAATCAAGTTTTTCCAATACTTTTACTTCATGAATTCATTTTGAATTTGTAGATTTTATTAATGGAAATTCAATTTCAATAAAAAATTACAACGTTTCTATTTCCTATGTTTTTTAAAAATTTTTCAAATATATACGGGTGATTTTCGTTGTTACTTAAGAGTTGTTTCGAAAAAAAATGTTAATGAATGTTAAAATAAATTATGAAGTAATGTAATTTTATATTTGAACGTAATCTTCAATCATAATTTTTGTTTGAATAAAAATTTTTGATATGGTAAAGAATAAATGTACTTTACTTTTAAATTAAACTAATATTTTTTGACAAACCAACTAAACGAATTTGATGGTTGAATTTAACATTTCAGTTCATGCAGATCTTTCTATGAGGGATAATTTTTTCATATAATTAATAATGAATAGTTTTTCATGTGGTTCTAACTCACTGATACATGTTGTATTTTTGCAGAATAAAATATTTTATTTCAAACAATATAATTCCTCATTTTAGAAACGATACTTTTATGTCGTATTATAATGATAATTCAGACGACAAAAAGGTTGAAAATAAACATATTTCATTTGATTTTCGCTTCTTCAATGATTATGTACTTTTATACTCAACATCAGATTTTCAAATTTTAACGTACTATTTTTTGATTTCCAGAAAAATTGAAATAAAGTCATATAAAGTAAATCTAGTCAAGTTATCAGAACCATTTTGTATCTCATAATTTATTTATTAGCCATAATTCTAAGCTAATTTTCTGCTTTGTTTTCAAATTATTATTATCTTCATCTGACGCAGAACCGACTTGTTCAAAAAAGGATATTTTCGATTTCATTTAAAAAAATCCGTATCATTTTTGAATCATGATTGAACATTTTTTCCACGTTTCAATCAAATATTCATATTTTAATCTCAGTTGAATAGAAATTAGAATGAGCCTAAATCCAACAAAAAAAAAATGTTGACTGTGTTCCACTGCATTGACGTTCCAATTAGGAAAATCCACAATACCACCATTGAATGCAGATCAAAAAATTTACCTAAAATTATGACTGAATAATGAAATTCTGCTAGCTCAACAAAGATGTTCAAGAGAGTTCGAAGGTATTTTTTCAACTAGTAGAAAAGTTTTGATCTGAATGATCATAAATACTTTTTCAATTTTCCTTAAAAAATTTTGACGGTCAAGTTTTGACGAGTTCAGGTGAGACTGAAATAAAATTTATACAATAAATCATTCATTTACAAAAACTGCATTGAAAAAATCAGTACAGGTGAAAGTAAACTTTAGAATTACCCCTTGCACTGGGAGAATCCACCAACCAAATCATCACAACATAAAGTTTCAAATATCTTCATGTTCCAGCTCCACTGAATCAATCCCTGCTGCTATTCCGACTCGGTATCCTGCTTGATCTCATTATAATTAGATTTTTTCGTTTTCAGCATCCTCAAGAACGAGCCCAGGGCAAAAATCGACCTCCTGTGTTTTTGAAATATCTCTGAGTATAATGTTTCTCGAAGCACCTTCCTGTCTAAGTCCCTCGTTTTGATTTGGGGAGTAACAGTCGGGATGTTTTTGCAATCCATTTCGTAGAAAAAAGCGCGTCGACAATAACGTTTTGCGGTGAATGGTTCAACACCCTGTATTTTATCACAGTGATATATAACGTTTGCAAGCTTTAAGGGTGGCGTGGTTATGCGTATATTTAAGGCATAAAGCGTGAAGGCATCTTCTCGATACGTAGTTTGGATTCTCTAAATGCTGCACGAGTTTCTAACACAACAGTCACTACTAGGGCACTCGGACTATCTAATAATGAAAACGGATTGAACAAAATTGCAAACAACAGCTCGTTTAGTTATTAATGAATTATCGCTGCAATTTGTTTATAAAAACCATGACGTCGGTACTTATCTTCTGTTTATTACATCGTTTAGGTACTTATAGTACTTCCCGAAAAATTCTTCGTATATCTCTTCGGCGTCGATTTTTCTCAGCACATCGATGTCCTTATTTTTAGATTGTTTTCTAAATGCATCGCTTATGCAAACATTTTTCAGAATCCTTTCAAAATCGCGTACTTGTACGGTTTCGTAGATCTGTCTCAGCTGCTTATTGCACACTTCAATATTTTTGTAATCTGTAACGTTCACTTTGATTGGCTTTCTTTTATCCTGCTGGATATTTTTGTTGCGGTGTGAGGTTTCCACCGGATCCTCTTCAACTTCAGCACCGATTGTAATATTTTTTTTTATCGTGAAACACTGCCTCGGTGGCTTCAGTAATTTTATTCGTTCACCATTAACACACAGGTTGTTTATGTACAATTTATCCTCTCCACCACTATATTTTCGCATATTTCACCGGAATGATTGCACCAAACGATTACAGCTGATTTCGAAGAGGTTCTGGGTTCATGTTGTTGTCATTGTTTCTGAAACACTGTCCGTGGTTAAAAGGTTACCTACCGACTAATCGATATTGTTATTTCCTTATTCCTCTTTCTGGTCATATGTATCGACAGGGACGGACTCCAGAGTGCCGCGCTTTATCGATTTTTCGAAGATTGCTGGTTAAATATTCATGGCAGTGAGACTTATACTCGAATAGGAAATTGTTTACTTCAGAAAACACATCAGGTGTTCTGACGACTTGAAAATGAATTTATTCATCTAACAGTGAAAATCATATTAAAGTAAAAAAATACATCTTTTGAATTAAAATTCAAAACATTCACCACACTCAAAGTCTTTACAGAGTAGAAGTTTGGCAAATGTCTATAGGAAAATTACTCTGTGAAGAAACTTCCACAAATACCTGTCAGATATAATTCAATATCCTTCCTGGTATAAGCCAGAAATTTAGTCGTTTTCTGGTATAAATTTGCAAAATCTCATTTTAATAGAATAGAATAGA
>WOGP01005772.1:0-12884 GCA_015342065.1 Leptinotarsa undecemlineata | reverse complement strand
TTAATGTTGACCTCCAGAAACATTATTTTTTCACAAGTCCAACCTAAACGAAAAAAAAAAAACCAAACTAACTATTCAATCTGACTGAAATTTACCAAAATAAATACCTGAGTCACGTTTCTGGAATTCAGACGAGAACAGTAAGAATTTTCGTCAAATTGAAAAGAATATGAATGAATGAAGATAATACTAATGAGGACTACATAACAGAAGAGCAACATATCATAGAGAAAACTAAATAAATAGTCACAAGAAGGGGGCGAAAAGTCAGAGCTCCGCATCGTTATGGTTTCGAGTAAAATTTATTTCATTCGAAACCATATTTCCCCTGAAATTCCCTTCAGTTTTTTACTTTAATTTCAAAATGAGGAATAATGTTAGATTTAGAATGTATGTTTTTATCATTCCCTATGTATATAGATTTAATATTTAGTTTATGTGATGGATGTCTGAAAATATTTTAATTAAATCAAGTTTGTTAGTAAGAAGATTTTGATTAGAGTTGTCAAATAAATAGCATTTGAAAACGTCAGTAAGACTTTATTTGATAATGAAATTATATCCATACCATTTTTAAAATCAGGCAACACTCTTATTATGATTCAACGATTCTCCATAACAATGTGATTCAGAAGTAATCACAATTTTTTTCAAAAACAAAACACAAGCACTACAGGAAAATCATTAGATCGCTCTAAGAGCGGTGTCTGTACAAAGAAAGCCATTCACGTTGGATTTGAATCGCTGGAGATCATATTCATTTGAAAAAACGATGAGCAGCTACAGTCCGTCGCGTATTTCTGATGTGTATTGCTCTTGGTGAAATCAAATGTGCCAAGTCCCTTGAAAATTTACCTGATATTTTGCACAGTCTGCCTATTTGTATCAAAAATTGACTCAAAGTCCAATAGTGAATTTGTGATCAGGCGGCTCATCATTATTATCATTGCCGTTCTTTATTTTTCAGATTGTGAAATGTTATATACAGTGAATACTGTACAGTTTAGTTATTCAACGCATGAATATTTTTCAATAAAAATATTTTTGAGGTATCCCTCGTAATGTAAATGAAAATGGCTTTGCATTGTATAAAAAAACTTACAAAAACTAGAATAAACTAAGGTTTCTTCATACTCGAAGGATAAGAAGGATATTATTTAATTTTTTTAGAATATACATAATATTGACGAAATCTCAAAACCTTACTGATCTCAAGTTTTGACTTTGCACGATCAGCTCAAGAGCCATACGATTTTCCGAATTATTGGATCTCTTTTGGACACGAATTGTATTTGTACATTTCATCTCTGACTTGGAGCACCACACCTTATTCGAACGGCTTTCGATTCCTAATTCGAAGCCAGTGCACAACCGCAACAGTTATTTAGTATTCACTGACTGAACCAGTTATTACCTGAATGCTGACCGTAGCGCGAAATTGCAGGCTGATCATCAGGTCAGGCTCTCCGCCGCTCAGACCCTACATAAAATCATAACCGGGGAGAAATATTACTTCATTTCATGCCAAACTAGCTTGTCTCGGTTCGTTTACAGCACAACCGCATAGAGTGAGAATATTAAGGATGGAAGAGATTTCCGGAGATGTGTCATTTTTTAAAGGACTCCGCCGGGCTCGCTTGTACGCCGAATGATACGATTGTGTAATGTTGGCAAAATAGCACGGTTGAATGAGTGAAAAAAGTTTCGATTCATCGAAAAAGTGATTTCAAAAACTTAATTCAAATGAGCTGCAAGTTACATGGTTGCTTCTATTTATATAAGATAAAATCGTGACCTACTTGTTACTAGAAGTTATGATCACTGAATCTTTTTCAATTCTTCAAGGTTGGGAAATGAGTGGTGGTCTGTTGGGTTTTTGATAAACATGACCATTGGACACATTTTTGACTTTGATTATTCGACTATTCTAGAGGTTCAACCTTATATATCCTAAATACTTTTGAGTGAAATGTTACATATCCTCATAAACATGATAGTGTTTGTCAACGGTCCTAATATGGCATATTTCAATTCAATTAGTAATTTCCATTTTTTCATCCTCATTCTTTCTATTATCGGTAAAGACAGACACCACTTTATCAGCAGCATTAACAGTAAGTAAGTACCCAGATAGGCTGTATAAATATTAATGACGTTAGTTTTTGGTGATATTTGAGTCATATACGCCATGGTACCAAAAATGACGTGACCAATAACTGACGTCAGTTCAAACGATGTCATTATAACGTTATTTGTGTACCTCATACTGACGTAAGTATCGATGAATGTCATCAGTGGACGTCATTTAGACGTCACTTGGGAGCATATACAAAATAAATTGAGAAACTGAAAATAAATTTTGCGTTGGAAAATGATTCCTATGGATATAATGTCTGTAATTATTTTGGTCTTAAAAAAAGTATGTGTATAATTTTGATCGTCCATTCAGATATAATTTGATCGGCGAAATGCAATGTATTTTTACCATTTCACCAGTTCGGACTTCCATTGTCTAATATATAAAATGATTTGAAATCCCTACAACAACTAAAAAAAGACGAATTAAAAATGAATAGCTGAAAACAACAATTATATTAAGCAAAAAATAACCAGAAATGAAATAATAGTGAAATTAAATACATGTATAAATAGAACGATTGAACAAAAAATAAAGAAATAAAAATAAAAATAAAAAGTAAAGAGATTCCAAGCTACGTTAGTTCACGACGTTTCGATTGTTAGTATTTACAATCGTCTTCGGGTGATGACTGGACTGATTCCTCCAAAAATTGACTATTTATGGGTCGTTCGAGTACTTTCACTTATCCCCGCTTTCCATTTTTTTCGCTTCACTTGTTAAGTGGGAGATGACCGTTTGGCGGGAGTTGGCCATTTTTCGCTTGATGATGGGTTTCCATATGTTGCGTATCGCTAGCTTGGCTGTTGGACAACATGTATGCGGCTTCCTTGAATTTTCTCCTGAACCAATGTTCCTTTCTGTGTATGATCTTACCTTGGGACCAATCGATGTTGTGTTTGATGGGTCCAAACATGGTCTGCTATTCCTGTTTTTTTTTTATTTTTACCATATTCTTATAATGATTTCAGTTATAACCGCCATCATCTGCGATTCGAATTTAATGCCTCGGCCTAGGAGTTAGCCCCTTGACCTCTCACTTTAATTTTTAGGAACTGATATTTTCATCATATTTCCAATCGCCACGACCAGAAAACAAAATCAGACCAGACCAGAATCGATGTGAGTGGTCGGGATTTTTATAACAAGTTGCGCTTCAATGCAAGAGAAGACTGTTGTCGTTTTGGTTTCAATAAGTGGCGAAAGTGTGTTATTTCTTGAAAAGAGAAATAGAAATTTCTATGTTTTTTACCACTTCTAATTGTAATTAACGTTACTATAGTCAGTTACAATTGAAAGTGGTAAAAAACATATCTTTTCATTATGATCTACTACCACATAGTAACGGCTACATCCATCAATTTAGTGTTATTTGTTGTTTGGTATTTTTCTTCTACAGGTAAAGTATATTGTGTTATTCGTCTTATTTCACGTACTATAATGATAATTTCAATAGCTTCTTTTAGATCGGAAGCCATGTTTGTTATTGTTTGTAATAATTCGCTAACTTCACGAAAAAAGGATGTATTCTGGCCACCATATAAAGATAAGTCTCCTTATTTGCGAGCTCTTAAAAAAGGCGAAGAATTTAACACTGGAACATGGAAAATTTTCAATATTTCCAGAATTTTCTATGAAAGTGGTATGTTCAAATATTGTATACGAACTGTATTTTACATTTGATGACGTATTATGACCTCAGGAACATGAATTTCACAATAAAAAAGTGAAAACATTTGTAGTTTCCATGTTGAAGTTTAAAATTTCACCTTCTTTCTACAGCTTGATTTTGCAGGATAGTATTCCTGACCCCTAACCAGTCTTTCATTTCTATAACAGGACAGTGAGTATGCCTTCATTTATAAATTCACTTGACAAAATCATCATTGATACATAATTTTTTCATGTTCCAAATTTTGATCTGTATGTAGTTTCCTAACCTAACAAAACATTCATCAACATTCAGTGATCTCATCTCCTATACAGCTTGTTGTACCCAACTATACTAATTTTATTGAAAGTTTCTGCTTCTTTTGAATATTACATTTATATTATATCTCTTGTTTTTGCTGAGAAGTTTGAAGATTACTAATATTGGATGAATAAATGATTGATTATGGTATGAAGTGCATTCAGTGATATCACTGAATGAGGAAAATGAGAGGAAAATAAGCTATGATATTTTGCTGAATCAGACTGTGGAAAGATAGTGGAATTTCACATTTTTTTGTTGTGAAATTCGTGTTCCTGAGATAGTTGTTACTTCTCACAGGTCTGTTTTTTGATAGGCAAACATTTCAAATCTTATATGGAACTTTATTCTTATCCAATATCATCAAAACAGTTACATATTGACCTCATAGATGTCTTATCAGACTTGGAGATGTGGAGTGCTGATAACATAGTAACAAAATGTTTGGTTTTATTCTTTAATGATGGACATTTTCTGGTGTCGTTTCCCTTACTCCATGATCATCGTTCAATATGTGTGTATTATTATTTAACATTAAACTATATTTGATATTTTCTTCAGTTAATTTTCATGAATACATTTATCACTTTTGCGGAAAATCACATTGAGATACCTATGTTTGTCACATATGTTGACGAATATATTACTGTCAAAATATGAACTGAATTTTTGTTTGTGTTTGAATTGAATGGAGGTTAAAAAAGGGATTGAAGCTGTCTAAGGTCTGTATCATCGACGCTGTTCCCATGATTCTAAGTAGGTAGCTAATTTTATTCATTGTTTGTTATTGTATTATAAAATATCAAGAAAAACTGTTAATTTATTCAAACTTTTCAACATATTGAATTATACAGATTTGTTTACTTATAATATATTAGTGATATATTAGAGAAAAAAAATGTTGATTCATTCAAAATTTTCAATATGTTGTTTTACACAGATTTGATTTTTGACTTATAATATATTAGTGATCGTTTGGTGAGAGAAATTATTAGTTTCTACGTTATAGTTTGGACGTAAACTAAACGAACTTTTGACGTGATTTGGGATATAATTCAACGTCACTTCTGACGTAAATCCACGTCAATTGTGACTTGGAAATGACACGTTGATTTCAATTTGAGAGCCACCGGTAGACAGCTGTTTCAGCCCATTGGGCATCGTCAGTACCGGGTAGGTGGTACTCGATTGAAGACAAAATGGGAAAAACCAAGAAAAGTACCTAATAAAAATAAATGCGTAAACGCATAAACCATACAACAAAGAGTATTCTTTAAACAACAGCCCAGCACTTTGATTGTATCCCCAACAATATTCTGTATTTTTCTATATATATACAGTGCGGTCCATATGTATGGAATAAATTCATTTTACGCGTTACTATGTACTATGTGAAAAAAATGTGAAACAGGTCGATTTTTATTCTTAAATTGAATTATACTGAAATATATACTGAATTATAAGCACCTCCTCGAAATGTTAAATAGCAAAGGGGGTCGTGTGGCACCTTGTTGGAAAGGGATTTCAGTCCTCTGTTCAGCAATATGAAGTTTTTTAAGTTTGGTGAAATCATAACTGGGAAATTTGATATTTGGATGTAAAATTTTGATAATGCCTCTGGTAGAATGTATTTTCAATGTACTTTACAATCGAATTGAATGTTTAAAATAACCACCAGTAACTTCTTGACAATACCCGAGGTGATTTTTGAATTCTCGTACAACATTTTGTATGACCTCGGGAGTTATTTTGTTAATTTCTTACGTTTAAATCAGCAATATTGTTTGGTCTATTGAAATATTATTCAGATTTCAAATAACCCTATAAAAAGTAATCAAGAGGAGTCAAATCGGGAGATCTAGCCGGCCATTTGATCGTTTCACGTCTTCCAATCCACCTATTGGGAAAAACCCCGTTTGAATAATTTCTAACTGTACGTGCAAAATGCGGTGGAGCTCCGTCTTGTTGATAGTAAATAGTTCAATCAATCTCATTTGGATGACAAACATCAGGAAAATGTATTTGTAATGTAGGCACTGAAAAGTTAATCAAAAAGTCTAGATGAACCTCATCATTAACAGTGCCCTCAAAAAAATAAGGGCCAATAATTTTTGTGATAATGATACCAGCCCTAACGATAACTTTTCAAGGATATTGAGTGTGAGTCGCACACAACCAGTGAAGATTTTCTCTACTCCAATATCTACAGTTATGTCTGTTAACTGGTACGTTCAATTGAAGCGTCGCTTCATCAAAAAACACTATTTTGTTTATAAATTGCAAATCTGCGTTCATTCTGTCATCTGACATTCTGTCATTCTGGTATCATTGTCGGCAGCAAATTTTCTAGTTGTCTTATGCGGATTTTCCTGAATCTCTAGAAGTACATATAACTTTTTTTCATCAGTAAATTGAGCATTTCTACCTGGTTTTCCAATATTTTACATGTCCAGTTTAACGAAAATTTTTTTCAATTCTGCTAATCAAAATGTCTATTCTTTGCGTCTCGGACAAATGAACCATAATTAAATTTAATACGCCCACAAATATTATACTGTCGTCTATTAGTAACTTTAAATACCTAAATGACAGTAGCCTACTAGATTTATATCAATTGTTTATTTGGCTTTTTGTCTAATATTTTAGTATTTTCAAAGATTTTTTCAGGATTTAAAGTAAGTAAGAAGCGTGTTACAGGGATGGTCTGTTTAATAGATCAGGTTATTGTGAAAAAGTGAATAATGGTGGACATTTTGAACATTTAATTTAATTTAATTGTAAAAATTAAGTTTCTCAGTTTTAACCTTTTCAACAAGGTGTAACACGACCCCCTTTGCTTTTTAAAATGTTCGAGGGGGTGCTTATAATTAAGAAGGGGTGCTGGGGACATATTGAAAATATATTAACATTTGGCTATTGGCACTTGATGTGAGCTATCAGAATTTTTTATACAGGGTGTCATCTGACCTGGGCCACCCCCATCTTTGAATTTTTAAATACGGACCTGTATTTTTTTTGTATTTTTTGTATCGTCGACGTTCATTCCGTACTGAAAAATTAAATTAAATTTTATTTTCCAGGAAGTTTGGGTAATATTTGATTATAATTGTGTGAATTATTCCCTTTTGAATTACGGACCTAAAAATTGGTTGACTGAGTTGAATAAAAACACAATAGCAACTTTCACGTCTCCCTATGTATCGTAGAGTTTTTCGAGAGTTTTTTATAATTTTTAGGTACCTATTCATATTGTTTCCATTGCATTGAGCGTTTTCTACAATGAACTTCGAATAAGAAAACCTTTAATGATCATCTGAAACATACCTACAACAAAAATATATTATATGTGTTTTGATGAAGAGAAAAAAAAAGTAGCAATAATAACATCCGAAACGAACACTTTAATTATAATGAAAATTGAAATGAAGTAAGTGATTTATATACACAAAAAATCAAATAATTCATTAAAACACAAATGCAATAAATGTTCGAATAGGAGTCCTTCCATTTCGAGACAAATAATGGGACAATAAGATGGTCTGAAAGATCACCAGATCTCACTATTTCGGACATTTTTTAATTTTTTAGGGGGTACATTAAAAAATAGGATTTATGCAGGCAGAGGGATAGAAAATGTGGAAGACTCGAGATTGAGGATTTTTAATGATTTCGCAACAATGCAGCAAATAAGTGTATTGAGGGCAATAAATAATATGAAAAACCGAGTTTGAAAATGTCTCGACATGAAAGGACTCCAATTCGAACATTTATTGCGAATTGGAATTCGAATTTTTTTGGGTACCTATATAAATTACTTCATTTCAATTTTCATTTCAATTATAGTGTTCGTTTCGGATGTTATTATTGTTATCATTTTTTTTTCTGCTTATTAAAACACATATAATATATTTTTGATGTAGATATGTTTCAAATAATCATAAAAGGTTTTCTTATTGGAAGTGCATTGTAGAAAAATCTCAGAGCAATGGGAAAAATATGAATAGGTATCTTGAAATGAAAGAAAACTCTCGAAATACTCTACGATACATAGGGAGACGTGAAAGTTGCTATCATGTTTTTATTCAACTCAGTCAACCACTTTCCAGGGCCGTAATTTAGAAGGAAATAATTCACACAATTATAATCGAATATTACCGAAACATCCCGAAATATAAAATTGAATTTGATTTCTCAGTATGAAGTGAACGTCTACGATTCAAAAACTACAACAAAAAATGCAGGTCCGTATTTAAAAATTCAAAGATGGGGGTGGCCCAAGTCAAATGAGACCCTGTACAAAATATTCATAGATATATTCTGTGAGCCTACATCAAGTGTCAATGGCAAAATGTGGACAAATTTTCAATATGTCTGCGAATAAAGAAGATATAGGCAAAAAAATAATTTGGGATTTTTTTGTTTTTCCTGTATATCTCCAGAACCAAAAGAGCTATATTCCATTTTTTCACATGATTGAATAGATCTCTAAAATACGCAATTTTCTGATAATTTTCTCACTACAAAATATCATTCAAAGAAAGGGGATTCCCCGAATTCGTCACAGAACAAATAATGAAAAATTTAGTGCTCTTTTCAATAGGTCCGAATTTATAGTTGCGTCAAAATATGAAATGATTCAAATATTCACAAAATATATTTTATTATTTACTGTGCCGCCTGGGGCGAGCCGCCCCTCCCTTCCCAACTACGCTACGCCACTGGATTCCTCTATTCTATAAACAATGTAGGCATTTTTCATCAGTTCGGACTTCCATATAATATAAATTGATTTGAACTCCCTGAAAAAAATTACAAAGAATAACCGTAATTAACAATTTAAACAAAATAAATAAATGAATTTTTTGTGGTTACAACAATTTTTGAAACTTAGTATGATTTGTAAAATGTATGTTTTTCGTATAGTATACCGCTGATAAAAAATGTAGTGAAATGTAACATTTCATACAAATGAAAACATATAGGGTGTTCCATTTGAGAAAGTTGAATTATGTCTGTTTCGAAATGAATGAAACTTGACCGGTTTCACCGAGCACCCTATGTATTATTTCCAAAAGTTGAGATTCCCGAAATTATCACAGTGATGTTGACTCTAACTATTCCTAAAAAATCCACTTAATTGCTGCAGACATGCAGGTAGTGAATTAAAAAAGTATTGTCTGTAAAATAGGTTTTTCTGGAATAACTTAGCAATGCCGCAATGGAAATTCCAAAACAAAAATTCCTCTGGAATCGAATGATGTTTTCATATATCAGGTATTTCATTTAAGAAATATGTCTTTGTTACAATAATTCCATGATGAAATTCCATTTTATTTTAATTCATTATTTTTCTTGTTAAGTCTTCAAATCGAATGAAAACTATAGGAGTAAGACGTTCAGAATTGTGACAAATGTACGTATTATAATCTTATACAATTCGAGAAACTGATTTTGAGATTGTTGAACTATTTTCGAAATTGAACATTGGTAATTTTTGATTTTCAGATGTAATTTTTTGCATAAAAACAGAATCGGGCCGAAGAAGACTGTACTGGAACAAATATGTATACCATTTCCACTGGCATAGAAGCAATAAAACTAGATGGCGTTGTGCTGCAGAAAAGGCCAGAAAGTGCAAAGCATTCGTGAATACAATTGATCAGTGTGACGTCTTATATGTTATCGGGGAACATAATCATGAGCACACATTGAAAGAAACGACGAAGCTGTCCGATTCTCGAATTGTTAGTGTACATTATCTGAAAAAATAATAATGTTATTGAATTATATTATTTTCAAAAGTATTTCACAAAATAGAATGTTAATAAAATTTTATGCAAGACTTGTTGGAACCATCACTATTCAGTCTTCAGTAACTATACTGGGTAGTCAAATGAAAATAAAACAGAGCCTTCTTTAGCAACAGCGTTCAACATTTCAGAAAAACTGAGTACCCGTTAATTTTCAATGAGAGGTGGAAACTCTTTCACAGTAATTGTCACTTCGCTCAACCAAGGATAAGAAGTTTACTTGAAACGGCATGATGTGTAGTTCTTTTTGATAAGAAGAAGAATAGTGTGGCATCAATTGTCGCCAAACAGGCACCATCAACTCATCGGTCGGTGGCCAGGCGGTTCGACGCGGGTGCTTCGTTCACTCACTCGAATTGACTGTCTTGTTGATCGGTGGTTTAAGCCCTAGTCTGAACGATCGATTTTCACTTGCTATTGTCCAACCCATGTTAGGAATCAATGTTAAAAGGTAATACCTAAGCTCGCACAAGTTTCTCAACTTCTGAGAGTTGTCGTTGGTATGGGGGCGACAGCTGATTAACGGAAAAACATATTTTGAACATATTTTCGAAACAGATTTTAAAGCAAGTGATGAGTGAAAACTGGAAACCACTATTAATATAAACTATATATTAGAAATGAAATCAAACATAAATTCTTTACCAACATGAATATAATTGGAATGACGGCTATACAGAAAAAAGTGATATTATTCGCTTTTGCGCATGCTATTATGATACATGCCTGCCAATTAAAAAAATAATGGCAACCTTCACATCTATAAGAACAAGACAAATATTAATTTACATTTATTCCAATAGACCATAGCGCATACCTATGCTTCTGTTATGATCAATTTGTTCAGAGAATATATGCTTTGATAAGCTCATCCTAAGCTAAGCCGTTTGAAGAGTCCTCTTTAGCTGTGATAGTAAAATTTTTCTGTTCATATAGGAAAACGGGTTTCGAGTCGGTTATATAGCCACATTAATACCTGCATTTCGAAGAATGGAAACCATACAAAGAAGGAGTAGTTAGGTTAGGTCTAAAGTGTGTGGGTCTATTCGATCCTTTAGTGCAACCAGCAAGGGTTTATTGTAACTCACATCTATTCACACTCGACCAAATAAACCCAGCTTCTTAACGAAGCCGATTAGTTTGTATGGTGAGTGGCCTTTAAGGTCAGATGGTAAGAGTACGGCTCTGCCGACTGTTGGGTATCAAGCATCGAAGGGTGAACAAACGCCTTGGAGTGATCTTATCCTGGAATATTCTGCCAGAAGTCCACAAATGTTTTTGCCATCCAGATGTTCAATCTTTGTTTGGCAAAGCCTAAAGCGATGTCTGGTCCGATGAAGTTGCTTGGAGCACCCTCCTTTGCAAGGAAGTCAGTAGCCTCATTGCAGTCCAGGCCAGTATGGTCAGGAATCCAGACCAGAGACAATCTGTTAATTTTTCCTATCGAGGAGAGTCGTTTTTAATAATTTGCTACCAATTTTGACGTTGCTCGGTAGGAGCCAAGAGCTTCCAACGCCGCTTGACTGTCCGTGAATATTTTTATTGACTTGTGTATGAGGTTAGATTCTTCCAATCTCTCCGCACACAATTCAATAGCGTAAATTTCCGCTTGAAATATAGTCGCATAGGTTCCTAGGCAGGTTGATATCTCTGTCTTGGGTCAGCGACTGAAAACACCTGCACCAGAACCGGAAGGTGTTTTTGATCCATCTCTGAACCAGCAACTATCTGCTCTTAATATTTCCTTCTGCCGGAAGATCCAGTCCTCTCTACTCAGGAACAATATTTTATAAGGCAGTTCGTAGTTGATAGTTGGAGGCATAAACTCAGAGGTCATTTTCAGAATGCTGTGACTTCCAGTGTCAATCAACAGTCTGTTGCAATCTGTAACAAATTGATTTGTGCAATTGGCAATGTGCACAAGTATATATGCAGTCCGTCTAGCCTCTCTCTACAGAAAAAATGTGGAGTGAAGGTAGATCTGGAAAGATCCCCATGGCCGCTGACGATGGACCACTGATGACTAGACAAATTTTTCTGTAAGCCAGAGAGTTTCGCCTGAGCTGTTTTCTGTAGAGCCTTTGGCCACCAGGCAATTGCACCATAAGTGATCATTGGTCTGACAATCATCACATAGATCCAATGGATTTGATTGGTACCTGCACCCCAAGTTTTACCACAAATCCTTCGACATGTCCATAAGGACAGTCTGGCTTTGTGTAACACTTTTTCCAAGTGGGAGTTTTAGGTAATTTTTTATCAAGGACATCGATAAGATATTTCACCTCCGTTCAAAATGGAATGACCTCACCATCAAATAAAAGTCGCGTTAGATCATCCAATTTTCTCCTCCTAGTGAAAGGAATTATCACAGTTTTGCTGGGGTTGACAGACATCTGCTTTCTCAGGCACTAACTGAAAACACGTGAACGTGGACCTTGCCAAGATGAGAAGGTCATCTGCATAAGTTTGCAGATCTACTTTTCTTCTGTCGAGGGCATCCACAGAAGGGGAGATAGGACCACACCTTGAGGGCAGCCTCTGGTAACTTTGAGCCTAATGGCCTCGCTTTGAAGAGTTGTAGTTGCAGTTATGTTTACTAGTAGTACTACTAGTACTACTAGTAGTAGTAGTAGCCAGAGATGATTTACGTAGTGCATTTTCAAATGCTCCTTCAATATCGAGAAATACAGCAACCGCAAAGGAGTAACTACGTCTTCGTTTCTGATGGGAACTTCAATTTCGACTTGGCTTGCAAATTACTATACCGGGTGTCCCAAAGCTTTTAGTCCAGCAGATATCTCAGTTACCTGCAGAACAAAAATTAAAACAAAAATATGTATCATAGGAGAACACAAGCACTTTCACGCAGCATAGCAAAATCCACTCCCTGGTAAACAACCCCCAAGAAACCACCCCTAACTTTTGTTTTTCAAATGGCACGCCCATGTTTGTTTTGGTTCAA
>WOGP01005771.1:0-12885 GCA_015342065.1 Leptinotarsa undecemlineata | reverse complement strand
GGAAAATAAATATTATTATTATTATTATATCGATGGTATGGTGAATTCAATCGTAGTCGTAGTTCACTCCTAGATAAATTTCGAGAAGGTCGTCCAAAATCAGTTGTTTCGAAAACCATTGATTTCAAGATAGTCATGTGACCTATCGTGAGATTGAGACAACCTTAGGCATTAGTCGGACCAGCATACGTTCAATATTGCATAAACATTTGACTGTAAAAAAATGTGTTCGCGTTGGATACCAAACAATTTGTCAACCGCTCAAAAAAGGCTCGTGTCGATTGGTCGAAGGAAATGCTCAAAAAATAGGATCGCGGTGCTTTGAAACACGTCTATGACATTGTGACAGGTTATGAATCGTAGATTTATGCGCATGAGCCCGAAAGTAAATAGCAGTAAGGGTGTTTCAAGATGAGCCAAATCCAACAAAAATTGTTCGCGCACGAAGCACTTCCAAGCAAATTGTCGCCTGTTTTTTCGGAAGAACTGGACATGTCGCAACCGCACCCCTAGAACAACGCACAACAGTCAATTCTGAGTGGTACCCAACCATTTTCTTGCCAGTTGTCTTTCAAGAAATCAGGAAAACCAACCGCCGAAGACTGATCACTCTACACGACGAAAATGCACACATCGGCTCAAACAACTGCATTTTTGAGCACCCAAAACATCGATTTGATGAGTCATCCGTATTATAGTCCTGACTTGGCACCGAATGACTTCTTTTCATTCCCGCACGTAAAAAAAAATCTGAGAGGTCAAAGTTTTTCGACACCTGAAGAAGCGGTCACTACATTCAGAATGCATGTTGGGAGATATCTCATTCAGAGTGGCAAAAGTGCTTCGACAATTGGTTCAAACGCATGCAAAAGTGTATATATAGATCTTCATGGGGAATATTTTGAAAAACAATAAAGTGATTTCCGATTATTAATATTTGTTTTTGTTCTCTAATCCCGAAATATGAAAGGCAACTCGTACAAGGACATTTTCAAACGCATACAATAAACTCAGTTGATCTTCTACCACATAGTAACTACTACATCCATCAATCTATTAAAATGATAATAATAATTATTGTATATTAGGATTATATCTTTCGAATATATTTATCATATAAAATTCATTCTTTAAATGAATGAATTGTATTTATCACACAAAATCAATTTTTTGTGGAAGAAACCGAAATCTTCTTTATTTCGTCTAATACGATTCGAAACTTTTATCCATAATAAAAGAGCTAAGAAATTATAAAAATTCTCATTTTTACATTTCGGAGGCCGAAATTTGCCTCCGTTTTAGAACTGGAAAAAAACCCACAAATCCTGTTTTCATTCGATCATTATTCTGAAGAAACGTTGGTTGGGTAACAGGATATATTTTTTTAAATCAATTATATTCTTGCCGACGTTTCGAATTCTTCTTCAGGGCTATGTAACAAATAATTTTCATAAACATATCTCCAACAAAACTTATACGAATATTATCGCTTCAATTCTACAAGAAATAATGGGTTCTTTATTGAATTACTCACCAAAACGTAGTTTCTTCGTGTTGATGAAATTACTGATTTAAAATCCATCATACATATCAGATACATACTAAAAAAATAAAAAAAACAAAATATTATTTAGGTATTTCACTTATCAAATTGAAATAGGCAGTATCAAGTCTTTTGGATAAATATGGTTGAACATCTCTCTCTAAATATATACAACTCAAAGATGACTGACTGACTGACTGACTGACATAGTGATATATCAACGCACAGCCCAAACCACTGGACGGATTGGGCTGAAATTTGGCATCCAGGTAGGTGTTATGACGTAGGCATCCGCTTATAAAGGATTTTGATCAATCCTACCCCCAAGGTGATAAATAGGGGAAGAAAATTTGTATGAATCTTTGTCAATTTCAAACCTATCGGGCTGAGCCTTTGCATGCATAAATCTATTATGACATAGACATCCTTTAAGAAAGGATTTTGATAAATTCCACTTCTAAGGGGATAAAGTAAGGGATGATGGAGAATATAAATGTATTGTATTGTATTGAAAATAATTTTTAGTTCTAAATGTTGACAATAGATGGAGTTAGTAGTATTTTAAAACGCGCTATCGTTGTGTTTTCACTGAGTTACATATACTCGATGATGAGTGGCCGCCGTATCTAAAAGTCTCTCAGTCCAAAGGGTAAGGGAGCCATGCTTCAATCCTGGTTAAATTTAAGATGAACATCGAGCCGTATCTAATACCAGAATATTTCCAGCTGATTATATTTGACGATTTTGGCTGTTATTTTCTTGGAATATGTTGGATTGCATTTGCTTTGTTTCGGTTTAGCAGTTTTGGTTATAGACTCTGCTTTGTATTTGGCATTTGTTTTGTTTTCGTTTGGTTTAAGTATAGGTTTTGTTGGTTAGACTTTTTTAAAATGGCTAAAGAAAATCAGAACGTTAATGAATAAGTTGAAGAATGTATTGTAGTTCCTATTGTTGGTGACGGTGCATGTTTGTTTCGTGCTCTCTCTTATTTAATGTACTGAGACACAAGATACAGGGATGGAGGTGCGTTCAGAAATTGTCAGACATGTAGTTAATGACTGGAGCAAATTTTCAATTATGACACACGACGTAACACTTGCCGAATATTTTGCTGATATGATAAAAAATGTTACTTGTGGTGGATTTTGTGAGTTAATAACAGCAGGAATAATATTCCCATTTAAGTTTGAAGTTTGTAAAAACGGTCTCATATATACGGGATCTGGATCTAACGACTATCCGATAAGGCGATCACGATTCAGCAAAGATTTGTCCAGTGAGCATTTTGATGCCTATCTTCCCATAGCAGCACAGAAAATTACTCGGCGTCATATGGAGGTAGCTGTAGAAGAATATGATTTTGGAAGTGATACACTTTTGCAACTCAAAGTTGATAAGAGTTGTCAGGAGCTATCTGTTTCAGTGCGTGCACATTCACTTATCGTATCTTCAATAAATTATGATTAAAATTCAATAAGAAGTGTATTGGCACAATCTGAGTCTGTGACATTAATAGAAAAAAAGAAAAACAAACGTAGGGCAAGGTTTACTAATTACACACGAAAAAATCAAATAAGAAAGCACAAAAAATATGGACAGACTCTACCTGGATTGCACCGTAAAGGTGTGTCTGAATATAAGAAAAATAACCTGATGTATAGAGGCAAGCTGTCGCCACCCTACTCGGCTGCACACCCTGAAAAACACAGGCAAGCTATCGGCACCTACCAGGTTGCACACCCTGAAAAACAAAGGCAATCTGCTGCACTATATGAGGCCAGGAATACCGATGTGCATAGAGTGATTCAGTCACGGTATAGGGAAATACAATTCAGCGTGTATGGAGAAGCAAGTTGCTTTCGGGCTTGGCGTATGACCCAGATATTGCCTATAAAACTGACAGTACTGTAGTCTTAGGTTTTATGACGTACAAGTGTTAGTGGTGTAACGCCTTGAAGTTGAAAGATGAGATACCTGGCCGGTAAAATTCAACTTTAGCCGTTTAAACAACTGCCTGAACCATTTTATAGTCTGGTTAATGATTTACACCCAAATCATGTACACTTCATGGATAATATCCGAAAATATGATGCCTGTTTTCAAATGACTTCCTCTGGTGGAAAACAAATAATAAAAGGCGGTTTTTCACCAACTTTTAAAGTTCAAGGACAAGTCTATCATTCAATTGGGAGTATATTATTGGAACCTGGGCAGTATGCACAATTTCCGCAAAGTTATTTCGTCGGTGAAGATGTTAAAGAAGCTAATATCCGATGTTCTAAATTTCCTGATTTGAGACCACATTTAATCAAACAATTGCGGCTTAAGTTACATGAGGTGAACCCATAAATAAAACATCTAAAAACAGCCATTGATGAAGTATCGCCTTCAGAGTCATTCAAGATCGTAATACATAAAAAAACCTCAAAGAGAACACAGATGTAGATAATGCACCAACGGCAAATGAAGTGTGGACCAAGATACATGTATGAAAAAACACAAGACGCCATGACCTATGTTAGACGTAACGTCTAAAAAATAAAAAGGTCGTCCCGACCTTTTTATTACTTTTACATGTAACCCACGCTGGAGTGACATAAATGAGCACTTACTTTCAGGGCAAACATCTCATGATCGATACGATATTATTGCGCGTATCTTTCGATTGAAGGTAAAAAAAGTCATTGATTTGTTGATAAAAAGGAAAACATTCGGTGAAATGAGATGCCCTTTTGCCATTCAATGGAATGACAAAGAGCTCATATACTTTTATGGCTTCAACATCGCATCACTTTGGATCAAATTGACAATATTATTCGTGCTGAAATACCTAACCCCGATCGTGATCCCGAGCTTTACGGAATTGTTGAAAGTAATATAGCCCCTGTGGAAGTTCACACCGAAATTCTCCATGCATGGAAGATAATTCGTGTAGCAAACGTTATCCTAAGGCTCTTATTAAGGAAACTCAAACCGGTGATGATGGTTATCCGCAGTATAGGAGAAGTTCTCTGGATGACGCTGGATTCTCTGTCAATATCAAGGGTGTTACAATAGATAATCGTTGGGTGGTTTCTTATAATTCAGTGCTATTAAGATCATGTAACGCTCACGTGAACGTAGAGTATTGCCATTCAGTGAAGTCAATCAAATACGTTTGCAAATATGTTTGCAGATCAGGCTACGTTTACTTTAGAGAACGGGAAGGATGGAAAGGGTGAAGTTCCAACCTACGCAAGTGGTCGATTTATGAGCTCATCTGAAGTAATTTGGGGAATACTTGAATTCCCAATACATGAGCATTTTTCTTCTGAAGTGCACTTTACTGTCCATTTAGAACATGGACAGAGAATGTATTTAAATAAGCAGAACTTGTGCGACAAATTGAGTAGTCCTTCTACAAATATACTCCTCTTCTTTTTCGATCTGTGGAACATGGATGACTTTGCAAAAACATTGCTATACTTGGAACTCCCTGACTATTACGTTTGGAACAAGCGATCGTTTCAGAGAAGGAAGAGAGGAGTGAATGTTAAAGGATGGTCAGGGGTCAAAAAAGAACACGTTCTAGGTAGGGTTTATACTATCCATCCAAATAATACAGAATGCTAACACCTTCGAAAGCTTCTACATGAGATCAGAGGTCCAATTTCATTTGAAGCGTTGAAAATTGTAGATGATCACTATGATCCCACTTTTCAATCCGCGTGCAAGGCTTCAGGTCTACTCGAAGATGATAGGCATTTGGATATAACTCTTGAAGAGGCACCACTTTGTCAAACACCGCATATGATTCGAGAGCTTTTTGTTATCATTTTATTGTTCTGCCAGGTTTCCGACCCCCCATGTCTTTAGGAAAAATACAAAGAATACCTTTCTGAAGACTTTTGAAAAACAACTGGAAAGGCAAGGTGACGTGAATATAAAACATTCATCGGACCTGATATTTAACAAAGGCCTGTCGGTATTAGAGGATGCTATATTATCATTAGGAGACCGTCCTCTTGAAGAGTATGGATTACCTCAGCCAATAACATCAATACATTTTGAGAATAGAGAGTACGTGAAGGAGACCAGTTACGATACAGTGGCCTTAGAAGACGCAGTAAGAAAAAATGGAGCATTCTTGAATTACAAGCAACAGGAAGTTGACATTCTCTTCTTAGACGCTTCAGAAGGAACTGGTAAAACCTTCTATCAATTTAACTTTTGGCGAAAGTAAGAAGTACTCACGGCATTGTCCTGGTTGTGGCTTCATCCAGCATAGCTGCTACATTACTATAAGGTGGTCAAACTGCTTATGCTGCCTTAAGTTACCAGTCAATTTGATTACTGCCGAGACTCCCATATGGAACAACTCCAAACAAAGTAATTTTGCTGAAGTTTTGAAGAATACAAAAATAATCATATGGGAGGAAATAACGATGGCTCATAAAGGTGGTATTGAAGCCTTAAACAGATCACTAAGGGATGTAAGGGGTAATACAAAATTAATGGGTGGTGTAACAGTTTTGCTGGCCGGAGACTTTCGGCAGACTCTACCAGTGGTGCCAAAAGGAACCAGAGCTGTGGCCCCAGGTTGATATTCTTAAGCTATCTAAAAATATGAGAGTACATTTGGGCGGGGATGAGTCTGCTGGTAGATTTTCAGATCTCCTTCTTGAAATCGATAATAGTGATTTTTCATCGTTTGATCGAAAGATAACCATCCCGGAAGAATTGTGAACGGTTGTTACTACGGTTCAAGAATTGCTATCTAAAGTTTATCCAGCCAATATTCATATATATGACATGCCTATTGAATGGTTATGAGAACGTGCCATACTTACTCCAAAGAACGATCAAGCAGCAGCTACCAACGATATTTTGCTCATATCGTTTGAGGGAGAAGAAAAGTTCTATACTTCGATTGATACTGTGGTCAATACAGATGACGCAACTTATAACCCTGTAGAAATTTTAAATCCATTGTAATCGCCAGGTTTGCCTTATCATACACCAACACTTTGTAACGGTGTTACCATGATATCGCATTCGAATTTAAACAATTAGTTTCTCCTAAAAGTCTGCTTTGTCATGACAATAAACAAGTCTTCTCAGGGGCAAACTCTCAAATTTGCGGGTTGACTTGAGAGAACATTGTTTCTCTCATGGACAGTTTTATGTTGCTTGCCACGAATAAGTTCACCTAATAGCTTGATAGTTTTAGCGCCTAATGACTGATTAGTTAAGATTATTGTTTTTTAATTATTGATTCAATACAAATTTTTACAATTAAAAAAGTAATCAGATTTCACCAATAATTTTTGACCAGATAAATTGATATCTGATCAATATTTTATTTACTATAAGTTTATAGTATGAAAATTAATCTATAAAAAACAAATAAATGTATGGTGAAAAACTTAGACGAGACTGGTATTGTTCACAGTATCTGGTAAGACGGTATGTCTTGCAACAATATGTTTCTACGATACTTGCAAACGATGAACTGTGTTTTGTGATACGCGTTAAGACGGTATGTTTTGTTACTATTACTTCCGGTAGCAGATTGAATTTAATTTTCAGTTGGTCCTATCCCCTGAAATATTCCTTTTGAGAAAGGGTTATTTATAAGGATAGGCTGGAATTATTGTCAAGTCACGTATTTCCCAAACATCTTTGAAAAGGTTCGAAATAGAGAAATAGAGAAATTAGTAAAGCTTCTAAATAATAGCTGCCATAATTTCAGATAGATGGGAAAGCAGAAATAAGTCATATTATCTTTAGAAATCTCGGTATTTGAACCCAATTAATATAGCCCTGAAGAAATAAATAATCGGTCTTGAGAAAGTTAAGAATAGGAGCCCTTTTATTAAGGGTTGAATTACAGATATACCCATATCGTAAATAAATACCAATAACTTGAAAGTTTCCAATTTCAAAATAACAAGAAATCAACAATAAAGTCTTTGAGATTACCATTCAACCGAGGCGATGGTCCAAATGTTAAATAAAAAAATTATTGAAATCATGTAAAAAAACACTGATACGTTTGAACAAATATTGTGTACAAAGAAGTTTTATAGGCCCTAATGTTTTACACACGCTAAACAAAAGTAAAGCCGCAAAACCGACACCTCATGAATAATAATATTTCTTAACGCGAGCGAAGCCGCGGGCAAAATCTACTTCATAATATTGTCATGAATCAACAGATATATCAATTATTCAATCATTCATTCTCAGAATTGAATCCTCAACTCATATGTGTAAATTATTGTTATCACGAATTCGTCCTTCCCATTTCCACGAATAAAAATCGATCACTTCGATACATATAGTCAGCAAATCCGAGTAATCCCAAGAGTTATAAAACGTACGTTGATGGTAATTTCAGTTGAAAGCTCTACCAACCAGTCACACACATAACACCTGTTCTGTATTCTGGCGAACGTTGAGAATAGATGGCTCAGGAGTAAGAAATACGTGACCATTTCACTCGTGATAACCACTATGTCATCAGGAATCTGAAATTGAACAATTATTCTTCAACATTCTGAATCGTGTATTCATGAGAATCATTCAGAACAATATGACAAACTGGTGATTTAGAAAAACATATCAGGAAGTTGTATCGTATAGCAGTATAGCTTATCGTGAAAGAACGTCGTTTTACGATTTTCAGTGGCACCTGAAAAAAAATTTATTTAGATATCTACTATCAAAGTTCTGTTAGCTCAAAAAATGATTCAAATATTTCAAATGAAAAATGAACTTTGAATTGAAAGAGGTAAATTTTAAGGACCTATTAATTTTCGGGAAAAAGCTTCCTACTTCTTTATCTTTATACAGGATGTTAATTAGGTATGTACCATAAATTCAACAGACGATTCTTCAGGTAATTTTTAAACGAAATGTTCAAGTAAACATGGGTCCGCAAATCCTTCGTTCTCAAGATACAGGGTGTTAAAATGAAAAAAAAGTCTTATTAGTCAAGTTATTCGTAAATATCTTAAATATCCTTTACCTAATTTAGTTGTAATTTGGAAATGGTATTCATAACATTTAGGAGCTAATTTAGCCCGAACGTGATTCAATTTATTAAGTCCAGTGGCGTCTCGAGCGGGATTCGAACGAATATTTTTGATTTGAAAATGTACGCCACTAATTTTTGTGCAAATTTTCATTATTTCTATGGATTGAGCAATTAGAAATACACCATTTTGGTCTCTTGATTTTTTTGTACCTTGCTTAGTTTTCAAGAAAAAAAAGACGACCTGATTGCATATCCCTGGACCTTACAAGGAATAATGTGGGTAATTGAATGTTTCTTTTGGAAATTATTATTTTTACAATTTTTCATTACTAATTATGTAACAGTAACAGTAAATATTAAATAACATTAACATGTAGACTAACGAATTGCACTGAATTAAGTGTTGGTAATGGCCTCCTTCGGCTTCAATACAACCGTCTAGCCGCCGCATCATGGAATTTCGCATTCGTCTGAAAATACCTGGCGTATTTTTTCATGTCACATGAATTAATGATTCTATTCCGTAAATCCTCTTCAGTTTGAATAGCAGTTTTGTATACCAACGCTTTGAGGTGTCCCCAGAAAAAAAATCTGAGGAACTCATTTCGGGTGAGCGAGGTGACCATGGGTGTGGGCCTGCTCTCCCAATCCAGCGAATATGGTAATTTTCATCCAAAAATTGCCGTGCCACTACCCTAAAGTGTGGTGGAGTACCATCGTGCATGTACCATATACGGAATATTTTCAAGACAGGAATTTCTTCTAAAAGTCCAGGTAAAACAAATTCTGAAAACCTTTGGTATTCTTCTCCATTAAGTCTAGGTGGAAGGAAGTGATGCCCAATGAGATGGTCACCGACAATTCCAACCCAAATATTAAAAGAAAACTGTTCTTGAAAATTATTTTCGATCGAGGCATGTGGATTGTGTTCGGCCCAAATGTACATGTTGTGGAATTTAATAATTGAATTGCAAGAAAAACAAGGTTTATCCCTAAACAATATTCGACTTAGGAAACCTGAATTTTTTCTTATTTTACCGTGTTACCAATTAGGAAAAGCTAGTACCACAGACAAATCACTAGGCAATAGAGCTTGCACACGTTGTATGTGATAGGGATATAGCTGCTGGGCTCTTGAAATATGACACACTGTGACGTGGGTAATATTCAGTTCTTCAGCCATTTTCCGAGTATTGGTATGAGGATTTACTTCAACATAATTTAAAACATCTTCTTCAATTTGCCTGTTTCAGAAAGTCGTGCATAGAGACGTACAAAAATTCTTCGATTGGGCACTACACGCTGAGGAAATCTTTCATGGTAAATGCGTCTTGCAGCATTCGAGTTTCCGTGAGCCATTCCATAACAGAAATGCATATCTGTCATGTCACTGTTAGTAAAGTGAATCATGTTTTACAAAAATGGTTCGAAAAATAACCACCAAACACACTTTCTATAACAATTATAAATTAAAAGCTTAAAAAGTTGACAACAACTGTCAAGTTGTTGATTGAATGCAAGGCAGCTAGACGGTTGTTTTGAAGCCGAAGGAGGCCATTTCCAACAATTAATTTAGTGCAATTCGTTAGTCTAGATGTTAATGCAATGCAATGAAAACTAAGCAAGATACGAAAAAAAATCCAGACACAAAAAAGTTGTATTTCTAATAGCCTATCCAAAGAAATGAAAATTGCACAAAAGTCAGTGGCGTACATTCTTAAGTAAAAAATATTCATTCAAATCCCGCTCGAGACGCCATTGGATTTGATGAATTGAATCACGTTCGGGCTAAATTAGCTCCTCAATGTTATGAATACCATTGCCAAATTACAACCAAATTAGGTAACGGATATTTGAGATATTTACGAATAATTTTTTTATATTTATTTCACCACCCTGTATCTTGAGAACGAAGGATTTGCGGATTCATGTTTATATGAACATTTCGTCTTAGAATTATCTAAAGAATAGTCTTTTAAATTTATAGTACATCCTTAATTAACACCCCGTATAAAAACTGTGCGGAATTTCGAAATAAGGAAATAAGTGATGAAGTGCAAAATGAACTCTTCACAAAGATGTTTAGATCATACAAAAATATTATTTCCAGATTAAAACTAGTAGCAGATTAAGAGAAATGCCTTCCAAAATATTTGCTTTAAAGTGAAAATTAGATAACAAAAAAGAAAAAATCCATGCTTCTATATAAACAAATTCAATTTATATGATGCAATTTATACAGAACCTAATTGGATGAATGAATGATTCTGAAAAAACAGATTTTGAAAAACCAATTACAAAACAGATGATTTAGAAATATGTTTCCAGAGATTTCAGCAGGTTTCATTCTTCTTTATTACTTTCTTCTTGTAATGTGTCATGGTCCATGTTGAAATCATGATTGTTTTCTAAAAGTTAAAAATTTTTTCATGATCGAAGATTCTGGTTTCGATATTTTTTGAAGCCCTTTCTATATGAACTTTTGGGCATTATCCACATGTTAGTTTGTAGACCCTTGATTGGTTATCTTTGTTAATATTTGACTGGTTGTTCTTTATATGTCTACCCAAGAAGGTTCTCTTTTTTCAGTTCTTTTTTCATTTTGATTGTATTTTCTTATTGTACAGCACCACACATAACGTTCGCGACATATGAAAGTTATTTTTATTCATAGATATAATTGAAATTTGACTCCGCGATTAGTTTGTGTTTGGAAAATGAGTGAAAACAGATTTTTTTTGTTATGTGTTAGGTACTCTAAATCTGGCAAATGTCATAATTTTTTTGGATATCCTCAAAAAATCCGTTTTTTTTTGGAAATTTCATAAATTGCCATGAAAAAAACTTGCTCAATATCCAAATTCATACTTTTGCTCGAAAGTTGGACTCTCCACTGTCACTTCGATTTTTTTATTCTTCAAATCTTTTGCTCTATCGACTCGACTTCAATGTCACATCTTGCCCAGAAAACACCCACCTGTTACCGGAAAAAAATATAAATACACCTCCAGAAATTCGTCTGTTGTAGAGTTCATCTGCTTTTTTCATTTCATCGTTAAACTGATTCGGATTTTCAATGTATGGACGTTAATATGTCCGTAATCGAATAAGCATATCTTCTTTCTTATCACACTCCAACTCCTTTTTTTTTAGATTTTTATCCAGTTGGATTATTATTATGACCAATAGTTCAGTTAGAAACTAACCCGAAATATATTTTTCTGTAATCTAAACAATGACCTAGAGTTAGTTTCATAACTATTAAAAAGACTTTCTTAACATCAGTTCGGACTTTCATTGTCTAATATAATATAAATTGATTTGAAATCCCTGAAAAAAATAAAAAGACTGAACGAAAATAACAATTTTACTAAACACAAAAAACTGAAATTACAACGAGTTAACATACAAGCTACAAACAAAAAAAAAAATAGAAAATAAAAAATTTATTATTTATTTTTTGTTTGTAGCTTTTTCGTTAATTCCTTGTAATTTAAGTTTTTTGTGTTTAGTAAAATTGTTATTTTCTTTGATCTATTAATTTTTTTCAGGGATTTCAAATTAATTTATATTATATTAGACAATGAAAGTCCGAACTGATGAAATACACCACGAAACATTGTCAACCACCTTCAAACAAAAAGTCTTTCATTGAAGCGATTTGTACTAAACATGATGTAAACTTTCGTGATTTTAAACATAACAATAGTAAGGCAACGGGAAGAGAATAGAAGGTACTGGTCAAATCGAAAAAAATGTTTCCCTCAATAGACCTTTGAAACGAATTTTCAGTTTTGGTTAATGTCAAATTATTTCGTTAAATGAATCGAGTTATTTTGTGTACAGATTTCCAAACATTTATGATTCACAAATGAATCTATAGGAATGAATGAAGGAATTCTTTCAGAGTATTTCGTTCCTCTTCCTAAGTCGAAGCGAACAACAAAATATCACTCCATCTACGTTTAAACGTTTGAAATTCATTTATTTAGATTTGTCAATTTAACCTACTGTGTAGGTATATTCAAGACTGGCTTGAACGTTTGAAGTTCATTTCTTTAGATTTGTTTACTGCCAGTCTTCAAGCATAGCCCACTGACTAATAAGAAAGTTTTTCTTTCTTATTTAGAGTCCACTAGAAAATACTCTGAAAGAATTCCGGTTTTCAATTATGGAATATTATTTTCTTCAGCTCGATGATGGTCACTATCTTGCACTGATGAGTGGCTAATGACTCCGAAACCTGTATGCTATGATAGAATCACAGCCCATAAAAGTGATATAAAAAACAACTAAAATAGTTGCACTTTAGCCCAACATTCCA